>CM029367.1:13761612-13905982 GCA_017165825.1 Hepsetus odoe
AACCCACAATCTTCCGATGCGGGGCAACTCTCTAACCACTAGGCCACCGCTGCCCCGACATTATGCCTGTTTTATAATTAGCAATCATTAGAAACATAATTAATAGCCAGTCAGTCATTTTTTGCCGCTTGTCCCAAGGGGTGAGGGGGGGGGGTGCTGGAGTCCATCCCTGCTCACACAGGGCAAAGGACGGCGGGACACACCCTGGACAGGTCGCCAGCCCATCGCAGGGAGAATTAATTGCCATAGTTAATTAAATATAATTTTCTATGACATTATAAGGAAAATGATGAAAGAAAACTGCATAAACTTACAATTGTTTAGATGGATTTATAAAAGTAAGGCATAAAAAATGTTTATTATTATTATTATTATTAATATTATTATTAATAATAATGATGATGATGATGATGATGACAATAATAATAATAACAATAACAACAACAACAATAATAATAATAATAATAATTAATAATAATACTTTTGCACCCATATTACTGAAATTGTTATTGGTATGGTGGAAGTACAGATGTGATCATTTTACTTTTATTTAAGACTAGTCTTAATGTGAATGCGGATTAAAAAAACATTAAATGACTCATAATAATGGTTTGCTGCATATACAGAGTAGATCAGATGTCAGACTATGGTTTTTAATGGTTTTCAAGACATTTGTGCAGCAAAGACTTAATGGGTATAGTTGGATATTTTTGTGCATAACCATACTATTCCAATTAAAAACAATAACTATTCTGAAAAAAAAAAGATCTATTATGCATTATCTTACTGCATAAATAAGCAGTTTTTTACAGCACAGCAAGTTCAGCTGCTGTCTTTACGTCTCACATTCCTTTTGCAGAGAACTTGTGGTGCTCTCATTGTCACTTCTTCTGACAGATGAGTTGCATGAAGCTCTGAGTGTAGAGATTTGCTTCCTGTGACCTCTGCCCAAGTCCAGAGGTCAAACTCTATGACCGAAAGGAAGTGATGTAATTGTGGCCCTCTGCATTGCATTGGCTTGCTTGTTTGTTTGAGCATTTTCACAAACATGGGTCTGGAGTTGCATAAGACAGCTGCCATTAAGCAGTTTAAAGTTCTCTCTGGACTCTCGAGCACAATTTGTTCCATATGCCGTCACACGGCCTTAATGTCAGAGTTTCACCAAGAGATCCAGTTTTCTCTTTATCCTCAATAAGTAAAGGGTGCTGAATGGATCTGCAATTTTTTCTTTCCTCGCACATTCTTTCTCATTTTCTTGTTCGTATGTGGCTGGCAAAGGGGATTTTCTCGAAAATCTCAAACCAGACAGAAGAGTCGTTTTATTAGTAAAGTAAAGTTGGGGCCTCAGCTCCCCTTAAGCCCTTCAAAGGTGAAATTCCCTGGGGCTGTGGGTCTCCAGGCTGGGCTCAACTCCAGCCCCAGGCCTCTGTAGGCCTTGTGAAAGCCTCTTATCTGAAGGAAGCACACTGGAGCAATCACATGCTTCCGACCCCCCAGCGTGGAGCCGCTCTGTGTTCTCCTTCTGCACCTCCTCTCTGAACCCACGCCAGATCCAGCACCGCATTCACTCCCTCACTCAAACTACATGGTGCACTGCTCGCTTGCACCATGTTCAGGCTCCTACCAAACTGTTTGGCTTTCTCTAAGGATATGGGCAACAATGTTCCTACATTTTTATGAACACTCTTTTTTGGGGCACATTCGTTTACTTAAGAGTTATCAGATCAGAAAAACAATCCATTCCCCCCTGTTTGTTTTTTGAGTCTTTGGGGATTTTTCTTAAGGAGAAATGCACATAAAGAGTTGTGTGCATGTGTGTGTATGTGTTTGTCTGCAAGACTGCACATGACTTTATCCAGAAATGCACTTCTGTTGCAACATGCCTTTTGAGGTGTTTAGTCCTAAATGTTCATTCCTGACAGACAACCTGTTAGCAGCTGTCATTTGTAAAAGAAAGTGTTGATCATTCTTTCAGCTGGAACATGTGCACTAAAATTCCCTGTCACTAAAACTGTGAGCTATCTTGATTTACAAGGGCTATTAGTGTGTGTGTGTGTGTGTGTGTGTGTGTGTGTGTGTGTGTGTGTGTGTGTGTGTGTGTGTGTGTGTGCATGTGTGTGTGTGCGTGTGCGCATGCATGCACGTGTGTGTGTATGTGTGTGTGTGTTTGTGTGTGTGTGGGCGGACAGGCCTAAGGGAAGTGACAAAGTGGAGGTCACTGCTTTTGGGGAGGGTTCAGAGTAGCAGGATGAAGTTGCTCTGGTTTGCCTTGGCTGAGAGCCATGGCCTTAAGAACCAAAACAAGATGAATGGGCAAGCACACACACACACACACAGACACACACACACAACACACACACACAGAAACACTACCCACTTAACACTTTTAAAGCATCTTGTGTGTGTGTTCTTGTGTGTGTGTTTCATTGCAGGCTGTTCTGTCAATGAAACAGGAGTGGACACACAGATGGACAGTCTATATCTGAAGTCACTGGAAGGCTTTGTGTCTGTAGTAACGTCAGACGGAGACATGATCTTTCTATCTGAGAATATCAACAAATTCATGGGTCTAACACAGGTAACAGACAGACACCCACACACCCACAAAGGAGTTGGAGATAATACAACAAAAAGAGACTAATTAAAGCCTCACTTTTCCTCTCTCATTGGAAATATGGGTCAGTAAGGTGTATCACTGACTCACTACATGTATAATCTATTCAGATCAGTAGCTTTTCTCTAAGGCTACCTGCAGTGTGTGACTGCCACATTGCCACATTAG
Organism: Hepsetus odoe; assembly: GCA_017165825.1. Taxonomy (NCBI): domain Eukaryota; kingdom Metazoa; phylum Chordata; class Actinopteri; order Characiformes; family Hepsetidae; genus Hepsetus; species Hepsetus odoe. The sequence goes on from CM029367.1 coordinate 13,764,395, forward strand.
GAACAATGATTATGTTCCTTTGGATGGGTGATTTGATTGTAAGGCTTATTATTCTAAACAGCATTGGAAGATTTTGTTGTTCATTGATTTCCCTCTAGGTTGAACTGACAGGACACAGTATATTTGACTTCACCCATCCCTGTGACCATGACGAAATTCGTGAGAACCTCAGCCTCAAAACTGGTATGTCCCAATTCACCAGTTCCAAAACATGGTTTAGCTATATAGCTGTTAGCTATAGTGATATTCAAAAAAGGACTATTTTGATAAGCGCCTATAAACCTTTTGCATCAACAACGTTTCATCATATCATACCAGCCAGACCACGATCGGTAGCCAGATTAGCCTTATAGTTCCAGTCCAAGAGGAGGAAACTTCTGATGCGAAACAGATCTTGGGTGATTCATTGCATTTGGGAAAATATGTGTACACTTTTGATCATTGCTTTTTTTTTTTACTATTTCAGTCAAATGCTTATTTCTGGCCACAATAACAATGTTGCAAAAGTAGCATCCTTATATTTGCCAGCACCCAAGGTTTCCCAGTAGAACACTGCTCAGAGCATCACACTGCGTCTTGCCTGCTTCTAATAATGCATCCTAGCTATCTCTTTCCCAAGTAACATACATGCACCCGGCCAGCCTCTCTTGGATAATATAGTAGATACTAACCACTGCATACTGGGAACGCTCCACAAGACTTGTTGTTTTGGAGATGCTCTGAATCCATCACAACCATCACAAGTTTCTTTTTTCCTGCTTGTAACATACAAGCTTCAGGAATCGACTGTTCAATGGACTGTTCAGACTGACAATCAATGTTGTTCATGTCATCTGAGTGTGAATCTGCCTCAGTGTCCTGTATAATGAGGTAAAGCATTTACCCGGCTGTTTAGAATAACAGGCCTCCCTGACTGTTTGACCCTATTCTTTCATGCCTGTGCCCCCTCTAGTTGACATCTGCCCCTACTCTCAGTTCTCTCCTTGAGCCTCCCATGGTCTCTCTCCTATGTTTAGGTATGGTTGGGTTTCTTTGTTGCTATTTCAGGCTCTTCGTCTGGCCAGCAACATTATGACCCAACAACATCAGCAGCAGCAGGCTGCCCTTCTTGCTGAAGTTGTTGATAGATCAGAGATTGTAGGGACAGCTTACTGGTCACACTGGCATTAATGATGTGTGTGCATCCTCATGCAGGCCTTGCTAAAAGTGCCGTTTTTTTTTCTGTCCTTAGAGGTTTTATTTAAAGGAGTTTACACAGTTACACAGTTACACAATTACACAGTTTCCCACTCCACTGACCCCAGATGTAGTTGATCTGCCAAGACTTTTGGACATTTTAAGCAGTGGTCCCACAAGGCTACCACTGCTAAAAGATACTAGAAATCAACAATCACCCAACAATCACAGTCACCCAAAGCTTATCTGTAAGTCCTTCAGAAACAAAACTAGCCTTTGTAGCTGAAAGCTAATGGCAGTCATTTTAGACAAAAGGGTCTGTTTTTTACAAACCACCTCAAGATTATGAGAAGTGATCTGCAGTCAGTTTTTGTGATGAATGACCTAACTGAACAACTGATAACGTCCCTCTCCTCCAAGATTAAGCTTATAGCGCCACCATTAAACTAAAAAGAAAAAAAAATTTGGACGGCAAACATATTTTCATTTTACATCTTAAAGTAATCAGTACATCAAATGGTAAATCATGTGAATTTGATTTTTTACTGTACTGCTCCTTGAAGTCCAACTGTTGAAGTCTGTCTCCCTCCTGGTACATTAGTTAACACAGACTGACTGAAGCAAGCTCAGACCATCTCTAATGATGTCATTCCTAACACGGCTGATGCTTAATGGTCTTTAGTCTGGCAGAAAACGTCAAAAACGTTTAAACTGGAAGGAGAATTATGGCACTTTCACAACTGAAACACTGAGGACAAATTAGTAGTTCATTCCTTGCTTGAATTTGGCTGTTGCTGTTGGAACATTTACATGTACTGCATGCAACCACAGCTTACCATGCCATGACTGAAACCGATAACATAAAAAACAGTAGTAATTTAGCTTGGACAGCTCCCAGGTTACAGAGTAGCTCAGTGTGTTGCATCATGCAGAATCTAAAATCTGATCCTTTTTGAATGATTTTTAACTGTGTTAAGTAACACAATGTGTGTGGCTGTGTTCTCTGCACAGGTGCTGGAAAGAAAGGCAAAGAGCTGAGCACAGAGAGGGACTTTTTTATGAGAATGAAATGCACAGTGACAAACCGAGGGCGCACTGTCAACCTCAAATCAGCCAGCTGGAAGGTAAATGATGTTTCTGCAGACATCCGGAACTCCCCTGTATCATCGGATGCAGATTGAATTTCCAAATATTAAAAAACTGAATGCCCAGAGAAAAGGGAATTGAACAAACATGACTGAATTGTTTGTTACCTGTCTTTAATTGTGCTGAATCAAGAAAACTGTGCATAAACAAACTGTACATAAGATAAAATGTTGAGATTCACCAGAGCAGTTTCATCTGGCGTTGTATTTTCAGGCCACTGTTGGCATCAGGGTTGTAGTTTTGTTTGTCAAATGTCTGATTACATCTGATTACATATCTTTACAAATGTGTGATCATAAGATAAATGTTAACAAATGTTTAAAAAATGATTGATCAAAAAAAAAATCACATTTAAAAAAGCACAAAAAATAAAGCTATAATATTAAAAAAGGTGTGCTTATGTTAAGATGATGTAAAAATGTCATCCCACATATTATTCATGTTTGTTTACTGGTATTTACTTTGTATGCAAATTCACATGAAATATGTGGGGGTGGAAGGGATTAGCTAGTGAAAACTACAATTAAGATACTAAGAAAGCTTGGAGTGAAGTGTTTCTGACCCAGTTTTTTTTCCCTCAGGTCCTACACTGTACAGGGCATTTGAAGGTATATAACAACTGCCCGCCGCGTGTGCTGTGTGGCTTTAAAGAACCCCCTCTCACCTGCGTGGTAATGATGTGTGAACCCATCCCTCACCCATCCAACATCGACACACCACTTGACTGCAAAACCTTTCTCAGCAGACACAGCATGGACATGAAGTTCACTTACTGTGACGACAGGTAACACCAACGTTCATGCAAGCACATGGAAAACATAATGCATCACATTTTTTGGTCAAACTGTGTACATCATCTCCAAAGTAAACCAAGTGTAAAGATTGGGAGGCCAGTTAATGTAGCGTTATAAAATTATGAAATGAAAATAGTCTGTTCATTCAGTGATTTTTAGTGTAAAAAGAAGGGCAATAAATCACTCATAACCTGGTTTTATTTAATATATCAGCATTTTTTTTTTTTTACCAGGCCCATGAATAATAATATTAAATTAATAAATATAGAAACAACAGTAACAATAGGATGTATTTTATACCATTGCTTTATTGCATGATAAATAATATATTGCATTTATTTGCTATAACTTGATAAAATCTGAATGACATCTTTAAAAAATGAGCTATTCTGGAGGTTAATCTCATTATAATTTGTTTCACAGCCTTTCTGAAACCAACAGCTCCGAATCTAAAAATACCCAAGTAGTGGCGTCTTAATAGAATTATTTTATACATATACCTGCAACAAAAATTTGGGTTTAGGAGGAAAGCTAGGGTACACATGCATCAACATGCAAACAAGCTTGTTTCTTGCTTGTTTCAAACTTTCATCAACTCTTATGATAAGTGCTTACATCTCAGTGTAAATCCAGACCACACACACACACACACACACAAAGCCACAAAGTAGGCTTATAAATCTATCAGAAGCAGTGTGGGGAACAATTAAGTGGAAATAGCTTGTAACTTTGAAACCTCAACCATATTTGTTTAAACCCGAATGTCAGTTACACCACAACATTTTCTCTCTGTTTCCCTCACAAAGAGCAACTTGTTCCTGCAATCACGCTGTCTGAAGAGGCTGCTGTCATGCCTCTTTGTGCACAGAAGCATCAACATCACACTGCAGTGCCAAGCCTGTTCTTCCTGCAGAATAACGCTCCGTCCACTGTGCTCTGAGATCTAATGTGATTATATGCTTATGCAACACATTTGTGGCAACATGCTGGTTAATGGTTGCAGGGTTATCACGCCAGCGGCCAATAATATTTGCATAAGACCCAGCATATCAACCTTTGCAGAGTAGCCTTTTCTTAAAGGGGCCAAAACAATAAAATAAAAAAGTAGCGTATGAGTTAACACTGAGTAATATTATAACAGTAAATATTTTTACTGTTTTATCCTTAATAATAAGGGTAATAATTTTACCCTTATCAGTAGGTTGCCCTGAGGCACCCTCGAGGCACCATCCCCATCACTGCTCCCCATGCGCTTTCCATAGCTGCCCCCTGCTGCATGTGCATATGGGTTGTCATTTTCACTTTCACTTCAGTGTATAGTATATTTCATTGCCTTTCAGTCTGACCATTACATTCAGTTTCACATTGACAATAAGCACCTGTCTATGGCCTATAATATACACAGGTCAATTATAATATCATAATATTGTGCAGGCCTCCCTTTTGTCACTAAGAGAGTTGTGATCTATCAAGAGATGTAATCCACAAGACCTCTGAAGGTGTGTTTTGGTATAGAGCACCGAAACAGTAACAGCAAATCCTTTAAGCCCTGAAGTGGGGCTTCCATGGAATGGTATAGCTTGTGGTTTTCTGTTCATATAGTAAGTACAGGAAAATGTAGGGCCAGTATTCTTTGTGGTAATGAACCTTACGCTAAAGGTTGCACACATAAGGGTTCAAATGAAAAAAATATAAAAATGCCAAAATATTCTTTTACGATTGATAATAAAAAGCCTATAAGTTAACCTATAATGTCAAAGCAGCTTTTCCAACTTTTTCTCCACCCAAACTAAATGAAAATAAAGTTTGCCATTTTTAAATGTGCATAGTTAAAAGGTATCATTTATTTGTTCTAGAATAAAAGAACTGAATTTTTGAGGAATATTCATATATTTATTTTATTGACCATTTGTAAAAAAAATTCATAAATAGAAATATACTTCAAGAAAATTCACCATGCAGACTTCATATTCACTCTCTATAATAAGCGGTTTGATATCTGTTCTGAATGTGTGCAAACACTGGACCCTAATTATTATGTCCAGTGTGGACATACACATACCCCAGTGATGGATTGTAGGTTGATTTTTTTCATTTATTTCTGTTATTGCACTCCTATATCCGTCATATATCCAGTTCTCTATTCCTATGTCCTTCTTTCTTCTCCCCACAATAATAAACCTTTCACACGTTAATTAATTAAATGGGGAAAATCCACTCTGAATTGATGCCACACATTACTTATGATGCTTGTATGTTGATGGTTTATGCTAAATCTGACATGTTGTTGCTGTAAACAGTAGATGAATGCATCTAAGACCTATATACATGCTGTGAAATATTTTGTTCAGTCCTCAGTAGATAAGAAGATAGCAGTGGAGCTTTAACAGTTATTTGTATACTTTTTTATGCAGTATGTCAAACAATGAATCATGCTAAATGGGCAATCATGCTCCAGACTGGCAGATCAAAAGGCTGAGATTTGGTTTTTCTTCAGAGAGCAGAAAAGAGGAAAAATGACATCAGGAACAAGCAAACAGAATTAGAAACATTTATCTCTGCTGCAAAGTTCCACAGCGGTTAAGGACTTTGAGGCACGCAATGCACCCTCCAGTAGTCCGGATCTGGGCCGACTGCAAAAAGCCTGGTCGTTGTGTTTTTCCACACTGCAATACAGCAATGAATATTATCATTATTATGATGCCAGAACTGCACTGCAGTTCTGTGGAAATTGGTCAGAAAATTGCCTTTCAGTCACTTATTTAGCTCTGAGTGACCCTTTGAGGCGCGTCATATTCTCCTACCATCTACTTTCAGCAGCTGATATTTTTTTTTTATATTAAAGTCTTCTCCAAAACAGATACCTTTAGTCTCAGTCAGATTCCCATTTTTGTGTGCATGCTTATGTATGTGTGTGTGCTGGTGTGGGACTGTTTCTGATTTTGTCCCTTTTTCTCTTTTTACCCCAGCCCTCTGTCTCTTAAGCTGATTTCTTTTTCTCTTTGTGCTGTTTGTCTCTCTCTCTCTCTCTCTCTCTCTCTCTCTCTCTCTCTCTCTCTCTCTCTATTTCTGTCTATTTGCCCTCTTCTTGCTTTCTCTCTCTCTCTCTCTCTCTCTCTCTCTATGCTCGCTATGTCTCTCTCCCCCTTTCTGTCTCTTTCTCTCTCTTCCCTCTCTGAGTCTGCAGCCGAGTGACCACTGCAATAGTGTCTGTGAGCATTTAGTGGAGCTGTAACACACATATTCATCACATGCTCACACATGAAGACATGCATTCACATTCAATGTGAATCAATCTTTTTAAATTTGCCATATTTGCTTGTGTAAATCTGTGAAGTGGACTTTGCTGGGCTTTGCTGGTCTAAAAAAGAACATTACTTTCATTTTCACGCTGGAATATACTTCGGTCAGTGAGTACATGTCACTAAGACTCATTTGGACAGTTTCTGTCTGAAACTTCAGTCATTTACTGTGATCCCTCTAAAGTGGAGAGGATGAGGTAAGACTAAAGATGGAGAATGTTATCAGTCTTAGTGCACTGACCTCGACTGGGAAAGTGTGGCATTAATCTTTCCTAGAACACACAACCATGAAAATCCTCTGAGCAACTGCACACACATGAGTTGTTATTCTCTGCCTACCAGACCATATGAAACGGATCATGATTAAATTGACTTGAAATATCCAGAGCTCAAGGAGTTCAAAGAGAATTACAGAAGAAGACTCTATTTCCTTTCAATCAGATTATTGTGTGTGTGTGTGTGTGTGTGTGTGTGTGTGTGTGTGTGTGTGTGTGTGTGTGTGTGGGTGTGTGTGTGGTATGTGTGAGTGTGTGTGTTTTATACACAATGCAAGGAAACTAGTGGCTTTCTGGTGAAAATCTCGCTAATATGAGAACCTATAATATCAGTTGAAGGGGAATGTAAAAGATTGAAGATCTATTTTTATTTGTACAATTTATAGGGGAACAAGTATTAGTGAAAGTCTAATCTGAATAACTTACACACTTTAACATTCACTGATCTATTGTGCAACTGGTCAAATAAAATACACACACAACAAAGAAAACTATAGAGAGAAACAGTATGATAAAACAAACTACAGGAGTGGCAAACTGCATATAGCAATGAGCAAACAACGAGACACAGAAATATAAGCATAATATAAGCAAGTTTTTATAGAGTATATTGGATGATATTAGGGGCAGCGGTGGCCTAGTGGTTAGGGTGTCAGCCACATGATCGGAGGATCGGGTTCAACCCCTTTCCAATGGGCCGCTCTGAGGTACCTCTTTGAGCAAGGTGCGTCCTCGTCTTCGCCTTCCAGATATTGATGACTGCTCAGGGTGTGTCCGGCTCGCTTTCAGGTGTGCTGGTTGACGCCAGCACTCCTCACACCCCGCTTGGGATGCCGCAGATGGATTTCGTGATCCTATCAGTGGATATCTGCAGTAAATTCTTTTAAAACTTGGCCGCTTCGTACATCCATCCATCCATCCATCCATTTTCTGCCGCTTTGTCCCAAACGGGTTGTTGGGGAGCGCTGGGGTCCAACCCAGCGCATATGCGTGGCTGTTGCCGGATCGACGCACCCTGGACAGGTCGCCAGCCCATCTCAGGGATGCTTGCACATCTTTATTATCTTAATTTAAGAACCATTTACATCTAGTTCTTTAAGAATAGGAGAGCTGCTTCTCTGAGGCATCACTCCAAAAAGCCTCAAATTTACATTCTCATCATTTTTATCAGCAGGTATAAAAGCAAACATATGTGTGTGAATCTTCTTTCAGAGGATTGAGCTGATGGGTTTATGTCCAAAGATCTGCTGGGTCGTCGTGCATTTGAGTTCTACCACGCTCTCGACTCAGACAGCGTCACAAAAAGCCACCAGAACTGTAAGAGCTTTCTCTCTCTCACGCTCTCTCTCTTTCTCTCTTACTCTCTCTCTCTCTCTCTTACGCTCTCTCTCTCTCTCTCTTACTCACTCTCTCTCACTCTTACTTTCTCTCTCTCTCTCATTCTTACTTACTCACTTTCTCTCTCTCACTCTCTCTCTTTCTCTCTCTCTCTCGCTCTCTTTCTCTCTTTCTCTCTCTTTCTCTCTCTCTTACTCACTCTCTCTCTCTTACTTACTCTCTCTCTCTCTATCTTTCTCTCTTACTCACTCTCTCACTCTTACTTACTCTCTCTCTCTCTATCTTTCTCTCTTACTCGCTCTCTCTCTCTCTTTCTCTCTCTCTCTCTTACTCTCTCTCTCTCTCTTTCTCTCTCTTTGTCTCTCTTACTTTCTCTCTCTCTCGCTCTCTCTCTCTTACTTACTCACTCTCTCTCTCTCTCTCTCTCTCTCTCACTCTTACTTACTATTTTTGGGCAAAAGATTTGCGTGTGTGTGAAAACACTTGTCAGTTTCACTGAACATGCACATGAGCTGGCTTCAAAGAGCATGTGTGCACAAATGTGTGTGTGTGTGTGTGTGTGCATATGTGTGTGTGTGCATATGTGTGTGTGTTGGTGGAGGAGTCCGTAGTAAAAAGAGAGTGTGTGATGTGATTAGAAAGCAGGGGTTGGCTGCCTGCTTCTGAGAAAGTGCTGTGGAACAGGTCAGCTCAGGTGCTACCGACCGTGTTCCCAAGGTTTACAGTTTCAGCCCCGCCAAACAAAACAAGGCCGTGCACTCTTCTCTGGATGCAGCATCACACACCAGCGCACATTTACACCAGTGCTGCTTTCAGGTGTGTTCTTTACAGGGCTGCAGTCTTATTGCCTGTGATCAATAAGCTGTAAAAAGAAGTGCGAGCAAACTGTGACACATCCCAATGAAAGTAATTTATCTGTTGCAATACTAGTATGAACTATACATTTTATGAGATTTAATAAATAACAGTATTTAATATCTGCTTCATATGTTGAATACGAATCAACATCCTGCATTGTATCTAGATCATTGAAGAATCCATTATAAAATTGCTTCAGTTATCTAACTTGCCAGCAGTGACTGTGTCATTTGTCATTTTTACCCAAATTTTGTAAAAAAAAAAGTATTTAGACACATTCATTTCAATCCAATAGCATGGGCTCCACCATTCATTCATCCCCCATTCAGACCAGTACATTACATTTACATTTTCTTTTACTCATTTAGCACTTTATTTCACTTTAATCCAAAGTGACTTACAAGCATTTAAGCTGGAGTGCAGTAAGGGCAACCCACCATCAGGGAACCAAGACTGAGAACATTCTGGACTGAGATTGCAAACATTGCTGACGGTAGAGTCTAGCATGAGACATCACACAATGATGTCTAATGTAATATCACTGAATTTTCCCACAATGCACTACTCTATGCACAGCTTCAAGCTTTGCACTTTTTTTGTCATATATACAAATACAGCAGCAAAGCCTTATGACGAGGAAATATGATGATAAGATAAAATAATATAAAAATAAAGAATGTAAAAGTAAAAATAAGGAATGTAAAAATAAAGAAATAAACAAATTTTAATAATATGAATTACATGACTTTTAACTAAGGTAAATTCTAAAATGCATTAGAAAGTGACATAAATACTCTGCTAACTGGTAAAATCTATGAATAAAAGTGTAAGTGTTAAAGTTGGTAGTTCAATGAAGTGTCACATAAATTTTGTCAAAAACAGATATTATAGCGTAAACGCATAAGTGACTTGTACAATCGAATAAACAGTTCAGGAGTCCGTGGATAATCAGCCTTGTTTTGGAACAGTATTCTCCTGACGGAAGCAGAGAGAGCAGTTTGTGGCTGGGGTGACTCTGGTCCTTTAGGATGTTTTAGGCTTTCTTCCTACACAGCTGGGTTAAAGGTCTTCTGGAGAAGATCAGCTCTGGTGATTTGCTGTGCTGTTGTGAACCCTCTCTGTAGAGCTTGCTTTCTGAAGCCCTGCAAGCTACAATACCAGCCTGTGAAACAGCCAGTCAGGATACTTTCAATGGTGCATCTGTAGAAGTTAACAAGTGTCCTGCTGTCCATGCTGAATGGCGGAGGGACAAGAGGCTGTGTCAGTGCCTTTACACCAGTCTGTCTGAAGAACACAGTAGATAACTGCAGAATTTGTAAAGGAACCACAGTTCTTTATGGTGCAGGTACCTGCACGTTCAAGCCCTGAAGTAATCTTAGGCAGTAAGGCTCTGCTACCACATAGGCAGAGGTATGTTTGAGGCTAAAGGATGTGTGCCGCTAGCCTTTTGTCACCGGCTCACCTGCAAAAAGCATCTCATTAAAAATGAAACCAAAACTCCAAAAAAGTTATTTACAAATGATTTTATTTAAAGATGTTACAGAAGTATCACTAAAACAGGTACCATGGCTGTGAAGCCTTTGCTGTGTAATTTGACCTTGAAACAGAAGAAAACCTCATTCTAGAAAAGAGGAAAACAAACCTCTTTCAAACCACTGCTGCTGCATTTAAACCAGATGCATACATGTGTCTTGTTCAAAGCACATAGTAGTTGTATTACACTGTATTAAAAAAAAAGAACAAAAAATAATAACAGTTATACCTCTTTGAACATGTGCATTAAACCTGAGGGAATAAATGGCAGAATAACAATGAAAAGAATCCTGAGTTTCTTTTCCTTTTTGCAAGATTTACCCAGTTTATAGACGTCGCCTTCACTCATAGAGATCCCTTTAATAAAGAAGCTTAATAACTGTGTGGCTATTATTGTTCATTGTATTTCAGGTCATCGCTGTAGCTGTAACACGAATCACCTTCATACAAAAAAACGCATGCACAGACAGCTACGGATGTACACAGATGCTCAAACACTCTCACACACACTTTCAGTCGTACGCTTTCTCTCCATGTCCCTTTCACAGTTCACAAATGCCGGTGCCCTCTTTTCTCTTCTGCGTTCACAATGACCCTGTATCCCCCTCCAGTGTGCCTTGCTTAATTAATCCTCACTACAAAGCTGCGTTAAGCTCACGTCACAATGCGACGGGCTAGCGGACGGCACTGTGCACCCGCCTGCCTAAAACAAACACCCCAGGGATTCTCTTTTCTTTCACATCCTCTCTTTTCCAAAACTATTTCCCTTCACTTCTCACTCTTTTTTCACTCTCTGACTTTTTGCCAACCGCTTAAAATGATCTCTCTATCTGCCGGCTCGCTAACGTGAAAAAGGGCTCCTACTCACTACATTTCAGTTTACTGTTATTCAACAATCTACACCTTCCTTTTTGGGAAGCCAGACACCTTTTAAAAGTGGAACAAAGGGTAATTTACCCACGAAACTAAATATTAAGAGAGTGGAAGCAAAGATTGAGAAATATATCCTATTCACTACATCTCCAGAGTAGCCAGATGTCCCCATAATTCAGCTACCTTAATTACTGGGGCTGCAGACAAAGGCATTCAGTCACACACGACACCTGTTTATCGTCCACACTTTTCTACAGTCAGTCAGTTTCAGCAATTAAAACTGTACTTTATTTTCATTATTTTGCATTTAGTTTGTGAACCATGGTATATGTACGCATTTGTTTGCTGTAAATAAGCGTCTTCATATACTCAAATAAATAACCTGTTTACTCTACTTCACCTTCAGCCAGGCCTGAGTTGATGCGTCCTTGCTAAAAAATGAACAGATCTGAAATGGAATGAGGGAAAGACATTATAGCTCATCGATGTCTTCCCATCAACACCCTTTCACTTTAATTTGTTTATCTCACTTTATCCAAACACGTGGAGGTGAAACTCAATATCTGGTGAGGTTTACAGACCCTGACTTTTCCGTACGGTGCGGGTGGAGGCAGACGCTGAGGCTAGCAGGCCCCGAGGGCAGACAAATTACATTTTGCATGCGCGTATGAGTTATGAGCGTGATTCAAAAGAGCCTTATTGGATTGGCTCTATTAGGGGCGACTGCAGCGGGCATTAGGATGTCTTGAATCCCATTATGGGTGACTTGTGACAGGCGAGATAAGAGCTTCGAGTTGACCATGGCTGGCTCTCCCTCGCCTCGGCCAGGTGTCCCAGATTGCCCCCTAATCAGATACTGAAGGTGGAGTGGCTTCTATCCGCGGTGACGTTAACGTGCAATTAGGGCCCTTTCATTGTGTGTTGAGGAGAGGAAGAGAAACCAGCAAAGCAAGTGTTGATCTGGATTAGATTTGTTGAAAGGGAAGGAGAGAGCGCTCGCCTGTGCATGTGTGTGTCTTGTACACTGTATGAAACCTTATGAATAAACAACTCATTTAGTGGCCCCTTCAGCATTGGACCATGAACTGTACCCATGCATCAATGCCACTATCCCGAAACTTATCACGCTTATCAGGAGAGCACACAGAAAAACACACACACACACACTCACATACACACACACGCACAGACACTCAAACACACACACACTTAAAGATACGCTTAGTAGCACATCATGCGTTGTGTTGCAGCGGCTAACCCAAGGCCGCAGGCTCTTCAGAGAAAAGATTCTCTAAGCGGCTGGCTTTCTGGCTGTGTGGACACAGACAGCCGTGTGGCTGGCCCAACGTGACTGGGCTGCAGAGAACATGCGCTGGTCTGGGTTAATCCTGCCCAGAGTGAACCCCACGACCCCAAGCCCACTGCTTTCCCACGCCAGACTTGGACCAGGTTCAGGCCAGAAGAGCCACAGAGACAGCCTGTCAAAACCTCTATCAGACGCTTCGTACTGATCTTTGGCTCGGCGGCTGTCTCCCTTTCAGACCTACTTTCCTCTCTGTCTTTCTCTGTCAGTCTGTCTGTCTCATTGACTGTCTGTACTTTAGTCTGGCTGTAAATGAGTCATCTATGCTCTATGCACTTCTGCCTCAACTAAGGGGTTGATTGTTTAACATTGCAAAATGCGTACATTCAGGTAGACATGCAGCCAATAATATTTTTTACATTATAGAGTTATTAATATAGTTAGTATTAATTAGTATGATTAATACTCATTATACTCATTACACTATGATAGTTATTAAAGAATATTTGAATATATATTGATCAATAACTGCTCTCTCTGTCTCTCTCTCTGTCGCTCTGTCTCTCTCTCTCTCTCTCTCTCTCTCTCTCTCTCTTCTTTCTTTCGGACTCTGCAGTATGCACAAAAGGCCAGGCTGTGAGTGGTCAGTATCGGATGTTGGCCAAGCATGGGGGCTATGTGTGGGTTGAGACCCAGGGCACGGTCATCTACAACAGCCGCAACTCACAGCCACAGTGCATTGTGTGTGTCAATTATGTCCTAAGGTGGGTGGAAGACCACAGCACTGTAAAAGCATCCATCTTTATATTCCCACCTAAGTTACTGGTGAGAATATCTCCAGATGTAAACATTTGCTTTGAAAATATCTAATTAACATAATCAATCAACACGACTGTTGCTAACAAGCACTCAAACTCCAATAGTTACCTTTATAAGCCAAAACTTCAGGACTGCAAGCTTACTGTTAAGCTTTGGATCTTATTAACCAGTAATCAAACATGAAAGTTAGGAACTGAAGTTTGTAACATGAGCAGGCCTTTGCAGTTTAAGGGCCTACGAAAGAAATGTATACTGTATGTTTTCATTTTTCTCATCTCTGACTTTAATTTCATAGTGACATTGAGGAAAAGTCCACAGTCTTCTCCATAGACCAGACCGGTTCATGTTTCAAGACCCACCACATGAGCAGTTTCTTCATCCAGGCTGGACCTGCCATGGCCAACGACACTGGAGGAGCCCTCACCAAACTCAAAGAGGAACCTGAGGATCTAACCCACCTGGCACCCACACCCGGAGACGCCATCATTGCCCTTGACTTTGGTAAGACCTCGTCCCCTTTTAATTTAAAAGGACGGAAAATGCTCACTGAGTGTTATTTAATTGAGTATGTAGTATACATTAAAATATTAAACACATTTTTTTTTTTAGATATGTCAAGCTTTTTGAGAATTTAATAGAAAGCAAAAAGCTTAAAGAGTACTTGTATAATGCCCAAATCATTTTAAAGATGAAGCTGGAATTATATTTATACCATTAAAAAACTGTTCACAAACCTTTGAACACTAATGTCAGCCGCAGTTTTGTACACTCTCGGGTAATACTCTTTTTCAAAAAGTGTCATGCTTCTGTTTTGTGATGTCTAGTTCAACATTACCGTAACCTTGTGCTTTGCAGGCCAGCGTCCTTATGAAGACTTCCCAGTATGCAGTAAAATGTCAGCCTCTCACTCAGTCGATGAGGGCCACAAACCAAGCTTTGCCAGAGACAGGCCTACCATGGCTGCCACTTTCTCTGTGCCTCAGGCCCCGCCACCCAGTGCAACTCCCAGTTTGAGCAGCTGCTCCACGGTAAACAGTCTTCCAAAAGCTTAGTAATGGGCTCTTCTATAATGTACAGTGTTATTATCTAGAGAATTAAGCTTTATTTAATGCCATTTCATTGTGAGATACTTAGTGGTTCCATCATGTTCTACAGCCAAGTAGCCCAGGAGACTACTACAGTTCAGTGGATAATGACCTAAAGGTGGAGCTCACTGAGAAACTGTTTGCTCTGGACACACAGGAGTCAAAGAAGTCCTGCAACCAAGAGGTAAATAAACAAAAGCCACAAAGTGCTTGCAAAGCAATTTATATTATTACAATTTATATATAAGTAAATAATTTATATTATTTATAACACACAGAGTTGATTGTCAGATTTTTCACACCCCTCGTGTCATATTCATAAGGATTAAGAATATGTCAGGCGCTAGCAACCTCTGACTTTGTCATCTCTTCATTTCATGGCGATGTATGTGACAAAAGCATCACAGCAGCATTTTATTTTCTTCAGTTGTCGTTTAAAGGTTTTGAGTCGTTTACTTTGTAATGGCAATTTGTAGCTCATTTAAACAACAAACCATTAGAAGAATTTGTTCACAGCAATGGTGTGACCTTGAAAATTCTTTTGCTTTTATACAACAGTTCTGCAAAAGAATGAAAAGACCAAAAAAGCACTAAACATGGCTAAGTATGTTAAAAGCCATCACGCCCTTTTTAGTTTGCACATTTTCTCCATGTCTGCCTGTTATCCTCTGTACAATTAGGTACCAATGGGAGTCAAAGGGAGGTTTTTAAAAAATCTCATTATGTAATAATTTAAAATTTACAAATTAGGCATCAACTGAATGTTCCACATACTTTTTCTGATTTTCTACCTTTCTTTAAATATAATGGTCTATGAGTGATTAATAAAATGAAATGGTGCAATGCTTTTGATAGAGACGCTGTTGATTACCTCTATTGGTTAAAAGCTGTGGCCCATGTTCTAGCATATTTTGAACTCACCTCTCTTGTCCTTTTTAGGCTGATCTAAGTGATCTGGATCTGGAGACACTGGCCCCTTACATCCCGATGGATGGTGAAGACTTCCAGCTGAATCCCATCTGCCCTGAGGACACTCCAACTGAGGTTGCTGGTCTGGGGGCCATTCAGCAGAGTTTCAGCAACATCGCCAATCTCTTCCAGCCCATAAACAAATCTGCACATGGCCCCTTCCAGCCTAACCTTTCTGGGGAGAAGCAAAGGCCCAATGGTAGCTCTGATCCATGGCCAGCTGTTCCGTACGGAGGGCCAATGCAAATTCCTCCCTATCATGACCCAGCCTGTACACCTCTTTACTCTTTGGGTGGGCGTCAGAATCTGCAATGGCCCCCTGACCCTCCGTTAAATTATCCAAACACCAAGGGGGGCATGATAGACTCTTTGGCTGCAAACCGTTCCTGCCAAGCTGTGCCACTGAGTCGTCCCCTACACAGGCAGAGGTGAACTAGAGCTCTTTAGAAAGAGCCATATTTCTTTTGGCAGTGTGTCTGAATTACATTTGCAGTGATGCCATCTTTGTAGTCCATTAAAAGTAATGAATGTGTTGGTTGGCAGGTCTATGGAGAAATTTGGGCCTAGTGAGGCCTACAGAGACATGAGCCCAGCACGGCTCGCAATAGCAAACAGCATGAAGCGTTCGTTCTCACAGATGACCATGGTAAGTGCTTTCAACTGCCTTGATATTGTAAGCCTACTGTGTGTCATTTTCTAACCATCATAGACCGTTGGTTAGAAAATGGTACTCTAACACAGTGTGACCCTGTTCAGTTCTCTGGAACACCCATTATGATCTAACTTTTTCTATAATTTCCCAAACATACCTGATTGTAGCAATCAAAAGTATGGCACGCTTATTTTGTGGTGCAGTGTGAAGCTAGGCGAGCATGAACGTCTGTTAGTCCATGTAACAGAACTGGACAGCAAGTGCTCTCCTCCGTGGCTGTTTAGCTCTGCTCTGACACTGCATGAGCTCCTAACTTGTCTCAGGAAAAGTACTTTCATTGTCCAAAGAACACAATGTGTCCATGTTATTTCCCATTTGAACCTTCATTTGAACAAAGAGGCTTATGATGTGGATGAACATTTTGTGATGCACACAACAATTGGACATAAAAAATGCTTTATAATGTAACAAAATGCTTTACATAAACATTTATTTAAATATACGTATTTGCATTGACCTGCAAAGTTACTAATATGAAGGAGGTATTATTGCTTTTTTTGGAAAGTAATAATATTTTACTATTTATGAACCATTCAAATTATTTGTTTTTTAATTGGAACATTAGTACCAGCTAATATTGATTTTATATATCAGTATACTTTAATGGAAATGTGAATGAAAAGTAATCTGAAAAGTGTGACTGAGACTATATAGGGGTGAAAGCAAGTGCTAGGCAGCAGTGTGTTTGGGTGGTTACTTTAGTCTGGCTCTCTTTCATGCTGAGCTTTAAAAGGGTGTAATGTGACTTCTGCAGGGGGAAGCATCTGCTACAAAATCAGCAGAGATGATATGGAAGAGGATGAGGAATGAGAGCTGTACTGTCTTGGACAGGAAATCTCACAGCACCAGTGCCTTATCAGGTAAAAAAAAAACTTCATGTGACTCTGGGAAATCTTTACAAAGACACCAGGCCTACAACACAGCCATGAAAAAAATGCCTAAATAGCATTTTCAGTCTAAACCAAGTAAGGCAGGATAATTCCGCTGCTCTGTCATCTCATCCTAAGAGGAATTCCTCTGTTTTTCTTTCAAAATCTCTTCATAATTAAATGGCTAAAATGTAAATAAAGTCATTCAGAGTGTGTTGATATCAAATGCTCCATTAAAGAAATTCTAAACCCGAATTGCTCACAACAAAATTGATGGGAAGCGGATGTTTGAAGGGTTTAATGCAGAGGTTCTGATTCCCAGTGCTGGTGTTTCTCTGCTTTGCATAACTGACTCAACTCCCGAGGATTGTGTTACGTAGTTAATGGCATGAATTAGGTGGGCATTTTAAGACATTAAGACCTCTGGTGCTCAGCACAACCACTTTAAGGAAATCTTCTCAACAATGCAGCATTTTTGCAGAATTCTTTGAGAAATCTAAGATAGGATGCTCTGGCCCTAAATCATATGAATCTAGATGATTTATATCCTTTATTCTCATAGATACATTATTCAGATAAATATTACATATTCAGAAAAATATTACTAATTAGTCCAATCATATTCCTAGATTTTAAATGGATTAGGGTACACAAATACACTTTGAAGACACTGTGGTAGAGCAATGTTCACTCAGTAACATCTGATCTACTGTCTCTTTCATATTGTTCAGCACAGTGAAAGTCAAGAACTGCATCTAAATTGCTGTTTTGATTTTATTTCTAAATTAACATTGTTCACAAAACATGTCCTTGTTATGCAGGTAAAGGCATGGTCCAGCCAGGTGGCATGGACCACCAGCACAGGAAAACACAGTATCCAGGAAATCAGACTGGGCTGGCAGAAAAGCTCTACCCACAACAGCGCTGCCACTACCGAGAATACAACATGCCACCCAGCACAAAAATGGAAGGTTAGCTCATGCTGTTGAACATGACCGTATGTTTATGATTTAGCACTAGAGAGTATGTAGAATCTTCTGTTTTAAGAATAATCAGCCAGAATGTTCCAGAATATGTCTGTATCTGTGGACCCAACGGTGTATAATTGCTATTTACACAAAGAATCACATCACATTACAGATAAGTGGAGGGCTCAGAAGCGTGTACTGTAAATAATGGTTTGGTTTGTGCTTGCGTTCGCAGGTGTAGCAAGCCGTCTCCTTGGGCCCTCCTTTGAGACGTACTGTCTGCCCGAGCTGACACGTTACGACTGTGAGGTCAACGTCCCTCTGCAAGGCAACCTGCACCTGCTGCAGGGCAGTGACCTACTGTGGGCATTGGATCAGGCCACCTAGACCCCAGCCCTTCCCAGTGCCATAAATCCCACCTATCTCACTCACCAACAGCATCATCAACCACAGGCCTGATGATCATACCCACTGCCTAATGCATACAGCATACCCTACCGAATACAACAAGAACGTAGCTTTGATTCTATTTTTATTGTCTTCATCTTTATAAATTATATACAGTGCTATATATCCAGTATAATATATTATTTTTTAGTTACAAAACAGCTCTTTCTTAATGAGTCAAATTTTTTTGTATTAGTTTATGTTCCGATGCAGAGTTGTGTTGTCCTTGGCATGTCTGCTTCCTCTCCACTTGTTAGCTCGTCTCCCTCTCTCTTTCCGTCTGTGTCTGTCAGGCATTAAAAGCAGCAGTCTACTGTCTTGAAGAAAGATGATCTACTGTAAGAATGTTATTTGTTCTCAGACTTTTGGTTTCCCTTCTACCTTTCCTACCTCTGACACCTTAGGCCTTTTACCTGTCATATTTATGCATGTTTTAGTGCCTTCTCTCTTCAGTCTGAACTCGTGTTACACCCCTTTTTGTCTCTCCGGCTCTCTCTCTCTCCTGCTCTCTCCAGCCATTGCTTTTGTGCGGTGACCACTCTATACACTTTTTTTTGTTTGTTTATTATGGTCATTTTAGCTGTAAACACGATATTTAAAGGAAGAGGCTCAAAAGTTTCTACTATAAATTTCTCTATTATGTTAGAGTAGTAGCGCTCAAATACCTGGGTACTTTGTCTTATCTACTCAGTAGATGTGGATCGGAGTGCTGACTTTAAGCAGTCTATAGTGCTGGTATCTGTTCGTTCCTTTGTAGTGGCATTTTTTTTTCCTGTGATATGCAAAAGCATATTATATTTGTTGGCAGGCCAGTGCAGTTTTATTCTTGTTCTAATAAGAGAAAAAAAAATATCCTAGTGAAGAGATATTTAGAATAAAAAAAAAGGTTCTGCTCGAGATGTAGCAAATTAGATATTTTGAGAGTAAAACAGTTTATTTCAAAATAATCACTTTTATTGTTTATTAAAAGATACACACACATATATGAGTCTTTCTAAGAGACTGCCTTTATTATATGTATTTTTAACATCAGTCATACCAGCTGAAATTGTCTGTAAAGTTGAATCATTGTAGATTGAGGATGACTCCCTGTGTAAGCAGTCTAAACGGTCACTTTCATGGATGTTTTGACCAATGCGTGCCCTTCTTAAGCAGATATGTAATGAATGTAGTTGTTAACTAATCTGCTGTCCACTCACACACACACACACACACACACACACACACACACACTAAATCAGTTTATGCACAAACTTATAGACACATGCACAAATACACCCTCATACACAAATGCACTTTGTTGTTAAATATTTAGTCTAACCCCCTGGTGATGAAACGAGTGAGATCAGTAGATGGTTAAGCTTTTTTGTGCAGAATCCAGTTCCAGCTTGATTTTAAATCAGAGATGTGGCACTTTGTGATGGCCTAAGCATTTGAAATGTGTGTGTGGACAAAGTGGAGTGGGCAAAACCAGCATAATGGAAAGTGGTTTTCAGTTCTTTTTATACTCAGGTAATTCTGACATTATTTGCCAATATTTATGGGTTGTAATTTGCTTCAGAGAACATTGCGCTAAGGTGCAAATGATAATGTTCAGCAACTGCGCCCTGAAAACAGTGATCCACTGACTCAAATAGGTCATTTCCACATGAATAAATCTTATTACAGCAAAAGCCACTTTAGAGCTAGACTACCTTATTAAAGTTTATTGAATGGTTTAAATGTGTTTATTAACGTTATATGAAATAAAAAGCAACAGTAATTAAATCTGATTAATATGAATGTCTCATTAAGATGACAGGTATAATGCAGATTAAGATCAGTAAACAGAACATTTTAACAGTATAGAACGTGGGCTCACTACGGGGCACACGAAAAGTCCCTGTTGCCCTTTTTATTTCATGTTATTTAACTTATTCATGATTTTATGATGCTTGTGACCTGAATAATATTATTATTAATATCGTTTTAAACCATTCAAACCCTTTAGAAGAGTAGTCATACTGTGAAATGGTACCCTTCATGTTTTTTGGGCGGAAATTTATATATATTATAAATATAATATAATATAATATAATGCATCAGTTAAATCCAGCGTAGTTTTATCAGTGCAGAACTTTGACTGTCATTCTGATAAGATACTCGATATTTACAAGCACACAGCAAAACCATGACTCATTTGTCCACAGACAGACTGGCATACAGTGTTAGAGGCTGTACTGTGTAAAAGGTGCAGCCAGACTTCCTGGTTGAGTTCCAGTGGAATTTTACATTATGTGTGAGGGCTAAAAGTCCTAACGCCTCTCAACAAATGCACTTTTCCTCTTAAAGGAATACTCTCATACAACCTAATCTATTTCTGCCCAGCCAGACTGCTCTCAAGAAGCATCAGACAATCATTTTGACAAGTTTTCTTACTTGTTTCTAGTGAAATATGTTAACTTGAAAACCACTTACAATAGAAGCCAATGGGCAGGTGCTGAAGTAAACTTCAAGTTAACAGGTTTTCTGTACCGTTACTACATGAAAGGGATATTGTCTGTAGTATGTGGTAGCGTAATACATGTATGGCAGGGAAAGATAAGGTTGGAAAGTGCAGAAGTATTCCTTGAGAGATTCCTGTTTTCATAATTGGGGAATCTATAAGAAGCCCAGTGTCAGGACAGTAGGAAGTGATGGAGAGATGTTGTTTCCCTGTAGTCAGTGACAAAGAGATATTAGCTGTTCAGCCTGCCAGCTGAAGCAGATCTCACCGGTCTCCCGACTTCCCTCTTCATATGTTTCCCTCTGCTGTAAAATTACAAATTTATTTTTGAAACTTTCCACTAAGAAACGCTCCACTGGGGGTCGCTCTTCGTGCTCCCTGAGCCTAGCGAGTGGAATCCAGACCATTTTCATAAAGCTACCAGATAAATCTAATGTGATTATATGTGCTTATTTATTGAATCTTTATAAATCTAGAGAAAAGAAACCTAGGCCATGCTCAAGGCTAAGATAAAATTAACACAAATACAGCAGAATGAACCTTTTGGTGGTACAGGAGTCTCAGTAGATATTAGACAACAGCAGCACAGTTTCAATTTATTGTTTTCGGATGTACCATGTTCACGGAAAATCCAAACAATCAAGTCACCACCACAGCACATGATCTCAAGATGTCCAAGTGTGATATCAAATAATAATTCTTGGCTTCCTTAATACTGAATGAATTCACTGTTAAAACAGAGACAGCCTTTGTGATGTTTTAATGCATCATCATTGCATTGTGGTTTAAACAAAGCATTACTCATATGTTGAGCCCCAAGCTTCTATGAGAGTATTTGTATGTGAGGAGAGCAGCAGCAAGTTCAGTCATTCAACTATGGAGGCTATTCACCAGACGTCTAGCAGCCCTAGATAGTGTAATGCAAGAAGGGCAACAATAACTTCCAAATTACTTTTTAACTTTCATCACAATATGTCTTTTGTTCCTCAACTTTAAAGACAATATCAGCATACAGTAAGTCATTTCCTTGAATACTCTCCCTTTATGCAGTTACGATTTTGGATTGGTTAGTCAGAGCAATCCTGTATTTTGATATGCTAAATTAATATTGACATTATTATGATATATTATTATTGTTGACATTACTGTATGGGAAATTTTACCCAGTAAGAAGTTGTATCTCTGCACTGATATCTTATTAAAGCATATTGATCTTCACTCCCGGTCTTCTTCTATTCTTTATTCAGTTATTGGCCAAAATACAGACCCAGTATGATAATACTGATAATACTGTAAGATAATGTAGCTACACATTCTCAAATTAAAAGATTTTCTGAGTATTTTTAAATGATGATATACTCGTACGGCAAGCACATTTTTTAAATAAAGGAATGTACTATTGATTTTTATTAAACACAATAAACATCCAATGCAAAAAATGTAGTGGTATAAGTTTTATTTCACTTTTGGGAGGGACTTACTGCTCACACCACCTGACATTATGTGATGCATGTTTTATACAATTTATTGTGATTTTATCAACCTTGTTATCTCTAATCTTACATAAAACTCTTTAACCAGCAGCCAAGTGCTTATAAATTCGTTCATTTATTCAATTTATAAATAAATTCAATTTATTAAATACGACATTAGCTACATCTATATTCTAGTCTATTTCGGTAAGACATAGAGTTGGACGCAACTGCTATGTCTAAACTTTATTTTTTACACTCACGCTTTCTCTTTGATGCTCAAAAAGGTCTGTTATCAGACTTCTTCTCCCTCACTGCCTTTTACACTCACAGATCACTGATTAGTGTACTGTTAAATGTAGGCTTGGTAGAGAGAGCCATTAGAGGGATATTCAATCCGGCATTTTTATTGTCTGCTCAGCAGTGCCGAAAGCAGATAACAGTGATCAGAACTGGACTCTTTGGCCCAAACCCCCGTCTGACAGCTTATAGTTAGACATACATACAGGTCACAAAGATATAGAAGGTAAACACAACTCCAAGACGAAGCAAATGAAACTCCTAGATCTACTGAACTAGATGTCCCTATCAAACTTGGCTGCAGCATTACTCTTTTTAATGCAGGGCAGAGTTACAGTCTCCCATGGATAAGAAGCTGTAGATGTGTCGTCCATTGTCCCAGATATTCTGCTTAATGTATTTCACTTTGGACAAAGACATTGACAGAATATTAGAAAGGTTCCTCATTCTGCTACAGTGAAGAAACATGAAAGATTCTTACTTTAAATGAATTGAGCTATATCTATGTATGTATGTACGTATCGATCTATCTATCTGTCTATCTGTCTGTCTGTCTGTCTGTCTGTGTCTGTCTTTCTGTCTATCTGTCTGTCTGGGAACCCCATTAAAAACCCTCTTTAAAGTCAGCTGTAAAAATTCATTGGACAGCTTCTTCTCTTGCCCTCTCCAGGGAAAGAGTACCATTTCCTAGCCAGAGTCTCAGAGATGAGAGAGCTCTGGTCATCCTATTTAACATTCCCCAGTGACGGCTAGTGCTGCAGTGCTCTGGAGAGTTCTAAAGAGCATTAGGACAAGAGCCAATTCAGATGTTAATTAAAGGAACATTCCACAGGTGAACTCCTCCATGTCCCTCCTCATTTACTCTAGCCATGTCAGAGAGGAGCCTGCTGTTCTACAGGCCATCCAGCAGCTCTGACCAAAAGTCTAGACTCTGCTCATTTGCTCTTAGATAACTGTGTGGAAAATCCAAGCATGAGAGTACATTAAAGTGTGGAAGTTTTAAAAATGACAACTTAATTCTGAACATGACAATCACCAGCCTGTGAGCAGGAGCAGTGCAGCATTTGTCCCCAACTAACCTGGAAATAATGTGCACTCCAGATACTTTCCTTCTTATGTTGTCCACAAGAGTGATGTCTGCTGGAATTGAGCCTAGCCAAACCAACTCTCTCCCTTTTTGTTATTGTCCTATTTTGCTTTTTGTTTAAAGCGTGACGCATTTCCCCTCTGTCCCATCCACACACACACACACACACACACACACACACACACACACACACACACACACACACACACACACACACACACACACACACACACACACATATACAGATTTGGTCTCCTTTGCAGGTCCTAAAATAGTAGATTATTTCTGGTTTAACCAGAGGTTTTTTGAAGACTCACTCTCTCTCTCTCTCTCTCTCTCTCTCTCTCTCTCTCTCCCTTTGTGTTTTTTCTGTCTCATTCTCACTTGTCTGTCAGTCAAATCTAAAATCAAATTCAATTATGTTTTTTTTTTGCATCACTTGATTTAAGATTTAATGTTAATGATGATAATATTGAAATGAAGAGAAGGGATTAAGGGAAAACATAGTCATATGAAGCACATTTGAATTTTTTTATTGTTATAAATTCACCTTAAAATCTGGTTATTATAATTTTGGCTGCTCCTGTTAGGGGTCGCCACAGCAGATAATTTGTTTCCATTTCTTCCGGTGTTCAGCATCTTCTGCTCTCAAACTGCTCCTCTCTCACCATGTCCATAAACCTCCTCTTTTGTCTTCCTCTTTTCCTCTTGCCAGACAGCTCCATCCTCTACATCCTTCACTCAATATAATCCTCGTCTCTCCTCTGTACAATTCCAAACCAACGCAACCTTGCTTCTCTAATCTTGTCTCCAAGACATCTAACCTGAGCTGTCCCTCTAATATACTCATTTTTAACCCTGTCCATCCTCATCACACCCAATAAAAATCTCCATACAATTCACCAAACACTTTATCTTTAGCATTCTCCATTGCTTTCTTCACCCTGCACTTCACTTTCACCCTGCACCTCTTATTATGTGAACTTCAGGGTTCCATCACTTCAGGGTTCCACCCACAATGGGGAGCTTTCTATTTTATTTAACTTTACTTTGAAACATTAAACTGATAGCTAAGTATAAATCTGTATGTTTCTCAGGAAAAATATTTTTAAGGTTCAAGGACTTCAAGGCCAATGTTGCATCTTTTAGAAGTAGAATGCACCTGAGATAAATGTCAAGTATCATAACAGGTGCTCAGATTTTCACTGGGTGTGACGAGGATGGGCAGGATTAGAAATGAGTATATTAGAAGGACAGCTCAGGTTAGACATCTTGGAGACAAAGTTGGGGAAGCAAAGTCGCGTCCATGTCCAGAGGAGAGACGAGGATCACATTGGGAGGAGGATGTTGAAGATGGAGCTGCCAGGAAAGAGAAAAAGTGAAAGTGACAACCCTTGTCATTGCGAGGTCACAGCACAGCAAGCATGAACCACAACAAAATTGGACCTCTGCTTTTAACCCATGCACACAAACAGAGTACAGCAGTGGGCAGCTATTGAAAGCGCCCGGGGAGCAGTGACGGGGACGGTACCTTGCTCAGGGGTACCTCAGGGCAACCCTCTTGTGAGGGAATCAAACCCACAATCTTCCGATGCGGGGCAACTCCCTAACCACTAGGCCACCGCTGCCCATGAGTAAAAGAGGAAGAGAGGAAGACCAAAGAGGAGGTTCATGGACATGGTGAGCGAGGACATGAAGGTGTTTGGTTTGAAGGTGGAAGATGCAGAGGACCGGAAGAAATGGAAACGGATGATCCGCTGTGGTGACCCCTAAACGGGAGCAGCCAAAAGAAGAAGAAGATCACAAGTGTCTGAATACTTACATAAATGTGATTTTCTTAATGTTCCGAGACTGATGTAGGAAAAAAAAAGAAATTAAACCCTTTTTAATCTGTGTTTATGTAAATTTCCTCTGCCTATCTGTATTTCTTTTTTCTTCCTCTCTCTTTCTTTTTGTTTCTCATAGTGTGTGTGTGTATGTGTGTGTGTGTGTTACTGTCTTTACTGACTCAGGCTTTGGGAGAAGGTCCAAACTAGACCAGTGAGAACAAGCCTCTGCCTAATTCTTATTTATCCTGGATCTAAACATGGACAGAAAAGGAAAACATTGCAAGAGAAATTGTTGAAAACAAGCAAAACAGTTTAATGTCGAGAGACTTCTCCTCCTGCAAGTTTTCCCCTGAGTATTTTTTCGGCTAGCTGCCGTTGATGCCACTGTTTGGAGCAAAGCTGCAAGCCCAAATGTTGAACTGCTCCAGCAAAAAACATACATCTCAATCATAACAACCCTTTCTCCAGGCTTTGTTCACCTCTTCCTTCCCATTTTTGCAGAAGCAGACTGCAAAAGTATGAGGCAGGCTTCCATTCTTTCCTTGAGTACAAAGATTTCAATTTTTTGATCATATGATTCAGAGATTTCGGGTTTATACTTTGAATGAGAAAACAAAGCTTTTGGGAGAAAATGGAAGGAACTGCCAGTTCAGACCTGGCGACTTCCTTTCATTTTGTGTCTTCCAAACAGTGGCCATCAGTAACACAAAAGAACAAAAGCAATATTTATCATTCATACACATCCATGCAAACCCTCTTCAAATATGGTGCATAGTTCAACAAGCATCAACATTCATTTTGCCCACAATGAACTTATACAAAAGCAAAAACAAGGCCTTAATGAAATGGGAGTGTGTTCTAAAACACACAGTACCACTTTTTAATGGACCAGTGAAATGGAACCTCTGTCCTTGTCTCTCTCACACATTGGTGCTTGGGAACTCTTTATAACCATATCCATCAACTGGAATGATTTCTTATGCACCAGAATTTGGGCTTTCTCTTGACTTGTTGGAGAGCAGAAATTTGATTTAGTGCACCCGACAACCTTTCCATCATGACAGTGCATTAACTAAACTGTTTGTCTTTTCTAATTGGACAATTATGGGACAGACTATAGCTGGGGGAAAAAGCCTCTTGGGACACTGATAATAAGCATTAGCAGGATGCTGAACTCCTTCTGTTTGTTTGTAATTCAATATAATGAGTTTGGAAATGTTTTTTTTGAGCTCCATCCTCATGTTCTCTCATCATCACCATCCATAACGAAACATAACGAAAGACTACAGTGAATGAAGCACAGGGCCAAACAGGGACTCCAATCACGGCAGTTATCTTGTGGATAATTGCTGTATTAGAACTTGTACAAGTCCCATATTGTTCGACCTCTCAGCCTGCCAAAATCTTCATTACTAATTTAAAAAGGCTAAACTATGTGAGGTTGGTGGAAAGATATAGTGATGTCCAAATGTCTAAAACTGCCTGGAAAAATACATTTATAATATTTAAATGGGCTGGTAAGTATGCTAATGTATAAAGAGACATTAATAGAGTGAAGGAAAATAATTGATTGCTATTATATTGAATTAAATATATATATATATATATATATATATACACACAGTCGCATACTGTTACTGGGGCAGTGGTCGCCTAGTGGTTAGGGAGTGAGTTGCCCCATTGGTTCGAATCCCAGCCCAGTAGGTTTCTCTGAGGTACCCTTGAGCAAGGTACCATCCCCATCACTGCTCCCTGGGTGCTTCTAATAGCTGCCCCCTGCTGCATGTATGTATGGGTAAAAAGCAGTGACTTTTTATATTTGAATACAGATTGATTGCTATTATATTGAATATGTTGAACAGAGTTCAACATGCCAGATTTGGTTCCTGGGTGTAGATGTGTGGGGGTGTATAATCATACATACAAAAAGGGGCTCCCTGCATAGGTTTGGGAATCTCTGCGTTGATGCAGCAATGAAGGAGTGATTATATGAAGTAGGTTTCCAAAGCAAAACTGAGGTACAAACTCCAAAAGCAGCTACAAAAGTTCATTTCAGGGCCTTGATATACAATAAATGTGAAAATGTAGAAATAACAGCAAGATCAGTGCTGTGACAGCAAACTATTTTATAACAGTTATTAACTGTTAGTAATAACAGTTATTGAAGTCATTTTAACAGTAGTAATTAATAGCTTGTGTAAAGTAGGAAAGGACATGGTGGTCTGGTATTGCAAACCAACAAAACTATAAAAATTTTATCAAATAACATTAAATGTGAACAACTAATATTATTACATTTAAACTTTATTGTTATTGTATTTTAAAATGTATTTTAGGTAAAGGACAAAGTATCAAGCTTACTAAGCTAGTAATTTATGCATCTATTGGCCAAAGCGATCCTCTTACTCATAGTGAAAAAGGCTGCTTTATTGGAAGCCCTATTAGGAGCACTCTCATTAGCAGTTCTCATTCATTCAGCTGACTAATGAGTTCTGTTCACGTACTGTTTATTTTTTCCATTCTGGCCAAACAAGAAATGATGGTGATGATCTTTCATGCACATTGTCAGGACATAAAATCAGCCTGAATGTGTTTGTAGATAGAAACAAAGCGAAACCAAACAACTGGTTTATGAAAGGCTATTAAATAGGGCTCAACTGTGGGCAGCCTTTTGTTCTTGGAGGCATGAATAATTTCAAATCCCTGAAAATATCACTCTTGTTCTGTCACCATTATTAAGGAGTTTTTTAATAGTTATGGACTGTTGTGATCAATAAATGTTGTGATCGGACCTTTTCATAAATTATCATTAAATATCAAGATGGTCATAATTTATGAAGTATGTACTGTAAAACTGGCTGCTACAGTATATATATACACAGTTGCATACTGTTACTGGGGCAGCGGTGGCCTAGTGATTAGGGACTAGGCCCCAGGATCAGAAGGTCAAGTGTTTGAATCCCAGACCAGTAGGTTTCCCTAAGGTACCCTTGAGCAAGGTACCGTCCCTATCACTGCTCCCTGGGTGCTTTCAATAGCTGCCCCCTGCTGCATGTGTGTATGGGTTAAACGCAGTGGTTGAATTTCATTGTGTGCTGTGCTGTGTTTCACAATGACAGTCACTTTCACTTATTTACTGTTTTATTTTGCAATTTGCTGTTTCGTTATCTCAAAAGTGTTCCAGCATTCCAAGAAAATACTAATAAATACAATATAATACAATAAATCAACAGGGATTACTTTTTAATTTTTATTAAAAAAAATGTAATTTATAATTTATTTATTTATATTTAGAGCTATGCCCCCACAGGTCATAGAAATGAGGTTGGATAGGCGTTTAGGTCATTGACCAAACCTTACCTGCAGTTGTATACAATTTGAAATTGCCATCGAAACTAACTTGTACAATAACTAAAATAACAGTAAATTTTTTTTTCATTTATTTATTACATTTTTAGTATGTTTGGTGAGTGCAATAAAAAGACTCTTACACTTTTGTCATCTGAATGCTGAAACTAGTATGTTTGTGCATTTGTGCATGTGTGTTGAAACACCTGTGACACTGCTAGATCGATAAAAGACCAATAGCTAAAAATATCCAGCCAACAGTGTCCTGTGGCCAGAAACTGACCACAGATAAAGGACTAGAGCATGACTTACAGAAACTGTGCAGAATCAGATCAACTGTCATCAATAACTTGACTTCTGCAAGGTAGGCCTAAAGGTTAGATTTGCGTTTAACGGAATGGACAGTAAATGGGCACAGTTTTTAAACTCCCAAAACCACCTCAGCACACACACACACCATGTCAGTGTCAGTGTCACTGCTGTGCTGAGAATGGTTCAAAGTGCATCTATTGATTAATATTGGTCTATATATGTGTGTGTGTGTGTGTGTGTGTGTGTGTGTGAAAAAATGCTGTAAACAAAGAAAGCTTTCAGAAATATAAATAATGATTGTTTATTTTTATCAATTTACAAAATGCAAAGTGAGCGAACAAAAGAAAAATCTCAATCAAATCAATATTTGGTGTTACTACAATTTGCCTTCAAACCAGCATCAGTTCTTCTAGATACACTTGCACAAAGTCAGGGATTGTGTAGGACTATAGTCGGTGTATGATCAACCAGTTTTACCAAACAGGTGCTAATGATCATCAGTGTCACACAGAGGTTGAAACACAGTCATGTCTGGAACAACCTACCAGCCGAGTTCCTTCAAAAACTGTGTGCAAGTGTACCTAGAAGAACTGATGCTCTTTTGAAGGCAAAGGGTGGTTACACCAAATATTGATTTGATTTAGATTCTCTTTTGTTCATGATAGTTTTGTTGATTGATGAAAATAAATAATAAATAAATAAATAACATTTCCATTTTTTAAAGCATTCTTTGTTTACAGCATTTTCTCACACCTGCCTAAAACTTTTGCACAGTACTGTACAGTACAGTACTGTATATATATAGCTATACAAGCTGTAAACTCACCATCATTTTAAGCAAGGGAACCTATCCTTTGGGAGCAGAGAGCGGGACACATAGGCTGATGGGACGTCATTGTGACAAAATTCTGATGGCTAATTGGGTGTAGAGGACACTTGTTGCTGTCTGCAGTTAATGGGCTGTTTAACACCTGACTGTGTGAATGCCTAAACTCAGTGTGAAGCTGCTTGTGCTCCCTCATGTCCACCTACGCTGCTCACAGGGCGTGCGGGCTTCCCTTGTGTCCTCTCTTTTCTGTCCTGTCTCCACAGAGGCCTCACTGTCCCAGGCCTAGAGTGCTCAGTGTCCTGGATAACACCAGTGTGCGTAGGCCGGACTGTTCTTGTTCTCAATGAGAACCTGTGTGTTCGCTTAGAAATTGCCCAATTCGCAACAAGCGGAGCATCAGTAATCCAATTGTGATTTAACGATGTCATCAAGGGGCAGAATGCTGCTGGAGCATAAGGCTTTTAATTAATGTTAACCCTCTGCCACAAGTTCCCTTCCTACTATTACTAAGCATGGCAGGCAGATCGCATCTCTTAGCTGTCTCTACCTGCCTGCTGCTAACTGAACAAGCCTGAGATTCTGTTAAGTCAGCACTTCTAAGGAACGATGGAATTCATGAAATATTGAGTATCATTCCTGGAAGGGAAAATGTTTGAGCTAATATTGCAAGAAGAAAAGAACAAACTCAATCAAATTCTGTGACAAATTCTAGACTCAAAGATTTGGCTAATGGCATTATTTCAACCATATATGTTTTATGCACTTTGTGTTTTGTTATTATTGTTAACATTAGTCTATTTGAACTGTAAAAAAATGTGGCTTTTGAATGGAATTTTTAGCTTTAATATGATTTTAATATGATTTTTTATCGTTTATTTTATTTTAAATAGATATTTGCTTTATAAGCTATGTGAAAGTGAAAGTGACTATTCTTGTCATTGTGAGAACACACAGCACAGCACACAGTGAACCACAACGAAATTGGACTTCTGCATTTAACCCACGCACAAACACACACCATGCAGCAGTGAAAAGGGCCCGGGTAGCAGTGACAGGGACGGTGTCTTGCTCAAGGGTACCTAAGGGCAACCTACTGGTAAGGGGTTTTAACCCACAATCTTCCGATTCTGTTGCCGACTCCCTTACCATTAGGCCACCGCTGTATATTTATGCTTTTTTTATTAGATCAATTTAAAAAAATGTTTCTACATGTTATTTTACTGTATTAATGCCACAGAGTGGTTCAAGCAACTTTCACATAGCACTCTTATTTGAGCTATCTTTTTTTAGTTTTGCTCAATTTTCAAGTTTTGCTCTTGGTAAATTCAACCTAGCTACTGTCTCGTTCAAACAATGTTACCATGGTGACACACACAGTGGACAGTTCTACACCAATTAAGGAGAATATTAACTGCAAATTTTCTTATGTCAGCCATTGCCCTGTCTGCCTAGTAATGCTTGGTCACTGGAGGAGAAGGAAGGCTATCCTACCCAGCTAGACAAAGCCAGGCCAACAATGCTATCCCTGATGACTATGGCATTATTAAGCTCAAACTTGCAGATCTCCATCAGTTTAACTACTTCAGTTAAAAATAGCCCATTTAAAATCTTATGTGTTAAAGAAAAATATTGGAATTAATTAAAGCTTTAGATTTGACACTGGTGAGTCAGTTTGGATGGGGTCATATCAAATGTAATTTTAAGTGTTCAAAATAGAACTTAAACAGCAAAAAGTGGTTTTCAAGACTTTTATTACAAGTAAAACATTCTTTACAATAATACTTCTTTGTTTTTGAAAGTGAATATAATTAAAATTCATCAAGCTGCTTTAGACTTGATTCATCGTTATTTTTGGAACTGTTTTATGGGGAGAGTTTAGTCAATGCATTTGGTTTGCTATCACTCTTCCCCTCTCAGACTTGTACTATGGATGCAAAGACTAACAAAATACGTTCAAGGCATAATCGTGTATCCACTAATTGTTCTCCCTGGAAGCAACACAAAGAAATTGCATAACCCCCACCTACTCCCTTTGCCTTCCCTCTTCAGCACTCAGGCCTTCGCCAGGAAGAGGCCAAATATAGGTGATGGACAGTGCGAGGTTACGCTCTATCACTACACAAACAAAAACACACCTCCAAAAGGGGGGATATCTGACTACAAATACTACACATTTTGGCTCGTATAAAGAGGGAAAACGGTGCAGACTTAAAATAACTAGGATGAGATAAAAAGACCAGCAGCAGTGTGAGAAAACGGTTATCATACACTTCTCTTTTCCGGCCCGTGTGTAAGTTGTGTGTGTGCTTAAAATAAATAGTGATTTCGTTCAAAACAGAAGAGAGTTTAATATAATATGTCAACTCTGTTATAACCAGGATCAGAAATAAAATTGCATGTTGTATTCATGATTCATGAATACAAAAGTTGAAAAAAGGCCAGATTAGCAGATTGCAGATTTATGCTATTACATGTGTCTCAGTACCTAGGAAGGGAATGGAAAAAATGGCAACCCAGAGTTTCCACATCTTTACAGATAATGTTCAACATTGAAGAGACACAAAGCTGTCTGTATTTCTTTAAACTTTCATCTTGACAACAGTCAACTCCAAAAAAAATGGTACCTATCAAAAATGTGAACAAAAACATCTGTATGGTAAAGATAAAGATTTACATACAGTGTTTACAGAACTTACTGACTTTTTATTTCATAAAAAATATCTTCCAAAAGTGTTGTTTAATCTTTGGAAGAGTTTATTTTGTCAAAATGTATGTAGAAGAATAGTATCAATGAGATCAAAATTCATCTTTGAGGGGAAAATGTATTCTTGGGTCTAGGAACCTTTGACCTTAGGAACTGTTACCTGTAGCCGTTTCCTGTTTCACTGGGGGAGAAATATGAAGTAACATACAGGTAAAATCAGGTAAATGTTGTCATCTATCAGCATGGGTGAAAACCAACCACCTCTCAACTCTAATGAAACAAAAAAAAAAGTTGTTGAGCTTTATGGATTAGGGAAGAAAGGGCTTACATCTGAATATCACGCCAACAAACAGTATAGTTGAATCTTGAGGATTTACTGTGTCAAAGTCAACTGTCAGTTGACTCCTCCAGAAGCTTTCTGGACGAGTTGCACAAAAGAACCTTCCCCTGAGTACATGAGAGGGAAAAGTTCTGGATTGAAGAATGATCTAAAGAATGGTCCAAGATCTCTCCAAACCTTCTCCAACCTTGTTAACTACAACAGAAAGAGGCTGTCATTCTTGCCAGGAGGAGAGGCCAAATACTAACATTTGGAAATCAAATTTTTTGGAATCTACCTTTTTTATAAAAATGGATGTTTCTAAAAGATAGTTTTGTTTTGTTGCAAAAGAATGAAAAAAAGAGAAAGTGACTATTCTTGTCATTGTGAAACAGCAAAGCACACAGTGAGACTCAACTTCTGCTTTTTAGCCATACACACATGCAGCAGGGGGTAGCTAATGAAAGCACCCAGAGAGCAGTGACGGGAACAGTACCTTGCTGATGGGTACCTCACTGGTCTGGGATTTGAAACTACAACCTTGTTATCCTGGGGCCAACGCTCTAACCACTAGGCCACCACATTCAACATTAGAAACAATATAGGCATACTGAGTTTTTCAATCATGAAAAATCACTCACTGCATGTATCATAAATCACTTATAAAATTATCAATAGTAATTGTACTGATACTTCTAGCCTCTACAGCAATCTTTCAGTAAGTTTAAGCAATTGCTATAGTTTACTGTAGGGCGCAATACAAACATACATAACTGGAAAATACAGCATGAATAGGACAGGTGATAAAAACCTTTATTATAGATTATAGATGTAAAACACTTTGAAAGACTTCAAGAAATCTCATAGTTTTCAATGTGTTTATGACTTAAGAGATCTAATGTTAAAAGTAACAGGTTGACTGCCACTGTGTTTTATTCATGCTGCTATGTCCCAGCTCAGCATGTCTAGCTGTGATGAGTCAGCTAATTACATTTTACCCAGTTCTTCAGAAATGACTACCATATTGGTAGAGTTGTTATCTGAGCAGTAACAGAGCTTGCATTTTCCTTGTAGTTCTTTCTATGATCTACCTTCTGTTACCAATATTGCACAGTGCACTTTAGGACCATTGTCATAATGTTATAATGCCATACTGTCATATCGGTTGTTGCTATATACCTACAATTCATAATAATGGACAGTGCACTTTCTTGTAATTCAGAAATACAATGTTTTGGTAAAGGTAATGTAAGAATTTCACTGCACTGTACAGCTACTTATTAAAATGAAAATTAATGTGTTTAATAGAGATAAGTGAGCTTAAATAAGACGTGTTTAATATAGATGACCAAGCAATTTGGGGTGTATAACTGAACAACTGCTTTATGGCAGGAATTTGAAGTGAACCACCAAATTCAAAGGTTTGGCCCTATGTTTGAAGGTTCTAATCATGATTCATGAAGAAGCATGTTTTCTGTTATCTTATATCGTAGTGATCAGCTATGTTATATGGAGACGGTGGCACTGACAAAAAAGGCAGGAGGCAGAGCTGGGGGTGTCAGAATTAAAGATGCTAAGATTTTCTTTGGGTGTGATGAAGATGGACAGGATTAGAAATTAGTATATTAGAGGGACAGCTCAGGTTAGACATTTTGGAGACAAAGTCAGAGAAGCAAGGTTGTGTTTGGTTTGTACAAAACACAGAGGAGAGATGAGGATAACATTGGGAGAAGGACGATAAAGATGGTGCTGACAGGAAAGAGGAGAAGAGGAAGACTAAGGAAGTGGTTTATGGATGTGGTAAGAGAGGACAAGGCAGGTGATTGGTTTGAAGGAGGAAGATGCAGAGGACCAGAGGAAATGGAAATGGAAGATCCGCTGTGGCGACCAATATCTGGAGCAGCCGAAAAGAGAAAAAGAAAAGAAGAAGAAGTAGAAAAAGAAGAAGAAGAAGAAGAAGAAGAAGAAGAAGAAGAAGAAGAAGAGGATCATCTTTATTGATTAATGACTTTTGGGCATGACAGCCAATCATTATATTTTCAACCTTTTTAACAGGCCAATGCTTTTAGAGTTAGCTGTTGTTAATATTTTTGTTTTCCTATCAATGTTAAGTCTTAAGATAGTTGATAGCTGAACACCAGTCCATTAGTGAGAAAATGTACCTACTTGTCTTTGTTGACTTTCTAAATTCACACACCTGCTGTGAACTACAGAAACCCTCAACATCAGCGCTCTGTGTTGTTTTGTGGCTGCAGGACATTTCAAAATGAGAGTTTCAAGCGACACCTAGTGGAATTGAACAATACGTTCTTGTAACGCAGCTGAATTATAGTAGGCTTGAAATAACCATTTTTAGCTGGTGGCAACATTTTGTATTATAAAAAACAATTGTAATTCATATCTTTTCAACAACAGAATTGGCAAACCCACCAAACAAGCAAAACAACTAACCAAGCAAACAAGCAAAACAACTTAACAAACAAACAAGCAAACCCACCAAACAAGCAAAACAACCAAACAAGCAAACCCACCAAACAAGCAAAGCAAAACAACCAACCAAGCAAACAAGCAAAACAACCAAACAAGCAAAACAACTAACCCACCAAACAAGCAAAACAACTAACCAACCAAACAAGCAAAACAACTAACCAACCAAACAAGCAAACCCACCAAACAAACAGAACAACTAACCAACCAAACAAGCAAAACAACCAAACAAACAAACAAGCAAAACAAATAACCAAACAAAAAAGCAAACCCACCAAACAAGCAAAACAAGCAAACCCACCAAACAAGCAAAACAGCTAACCCACCAAACAAGCAAAACAACTAACCAGCCAAACAAGCAAACCCACCAAACAAGCAAAACAACGAACCAACCAAACAAGCAAAACAACTAACCCACCAAACAAGCAAAACAACCAACCAACCAACCAAACAAGCAAAACAACCAAACAAGCAAAACAACTAACCAAGCAAACTAGCAAACCAACCAACCAATCAACAACAAGCAAACCAGCCAACCAACCAAACAAGCAAACCAGCCAACCAAACTAGCAAACCAACCACCCATACTAGCAAGCCAACCAACCAATCAGCAAACAAGCAAACAAACCAACCAACCAAACAATCAATCAATCAAACCAAACAACCAACCAAACTAGCAAACCAAGCAAACCAGCCAACCAACCAAACTAGCAAACCGGCCAACCAACCAAACTAGCAAACCGGCCAACCAACCAAACAAGCAAACCAGCCAACCAAACTAGCAAACCAACCAACCAATCAACAAACAAGCAAACCGGCCAACCAACGAAACAAGCAAACCAGCCAACCAAACTAGCAAACCAACCAATCAACAAACAAGCAAACCAGCCAACCAACAAAACATGCAAACAAACCAACCAACCAAACTAGCAAACCAACCAACTGATCAAACAGAAACACAGACAAAACAAACAACTAAATATTTCCTTGCAATTGTTTTGTGTTTCCATATCAAACCTGTAACAACAAAATAATAACAACACCTCATTCAATTTTGATCTTAGTCTTACATAGAAAGATCAATATTGCTTTACAATGTAAACACTGTAAAGTTGTTAGTGAGCACAAACCAGAGGGTTTGTTCATTTATACCTTTCAGAGAGAGCTGTTCTTTTTCTTATCCTTTTATTTTCTTGTATTATTGCAGTGCTGGAAAATAATGGTGGCCACACAAAATATCGACACTTTGGGCACATTGTGGACATTTTTCACTTAGGTGTGTACTCACTTTTGTTGCCAGTGGTTTAGACATTCATGGCTGTATGTTGAGTTATTTTGAGGGGAGGGCAAATTTACACTGTTCTACAAGCTGTACACGGACTACATTACATTGTATCAAAGTCCCATGAAAAGATATAATAAAATATTTACAAAAATGTGAGGGGCGTACTCACTTTTGTAAAATAATGTGCGTTAGAATCATGCTACTACTGATACCTTCTGATTTGAACAATAATTTCTATTGTTTTCTAATTGACAGCATAGTTGTAACCAGGGCCAGTGAGTCCCAGCAAACTGTTTTCCGTAGCATCTCTTGAAGACGGCAATTGTTCTCAT
Source organism: Hepsetus odoe (assembly GCA_017165825.1). Taxonomy (NCBI): domain Eukaryota; kingdom Metazoa; phylum Chordata; class Actinopteri; order Characiformes; family Hepsetidae; genus Hepsetus; species Hepsetus odoe. The sequence continues at coordinate 13,801,651 of CM029367.1, forward strand.
TTATAAGGAATTTGATGCAGATTATGCAGCAAGCCTGAGGAATATGACTAATGACTATTCACTATGCTCCATGAGCACTAATATATCAAAAATGAACATTTTGTTCTAGCAAGACATTTACTTATGACTCTTTCCTACTCACTAAAATTTCCATAGTAACCTGTTTCCTATTTTGATTGTTTGATTGCATTATGTTTACTAACAGAATCATTTTTAAAATGTTGTCAGATTAGGAAATGGCAGTATTATACAATGAATATGTAACTGAGTAATCACAAGGGATGCACCTTTCTCTTTCCCTGAAGCTATGTCCAGTTCTGATCCAGTGCAAACTCCTCTGTAGAAGTGAGTGTCACTGCAAGAGGTCTCTAGCTGTAGCAGTGGTAGTAGCATTCCTTTTCGTTTCTTGAACATACAATACAGTCTATCCACACAGAATGTTCTTTTAAATGAAATTTATTTTATTATCCATTAAACTGTATTTGTAACTGTATTAATTTCAGTTAAATAATGTTTCATTTAATTTTAACAAAAGACCACATTTTGGTTTGTTTATGATTTGAGAAAGTAAAGTATCTATGTTTCAAATAAATGTTTTCTTATAGATTGTAAAGGTCAATTGGTTTCTTCTGGGCCACTCATCTACCTTCATTATTGGAGGCGGGTCTTTTTTTTTGGCCAGTCATTGTTGCAGAATGACTAGCCTACCACATTGAAATATTGGTAATTTATATTGCAGAAGAAAAAATAGCCAAGTATGATCAGAGAATAGGAAATCCCACTAGCCAATAAGCATAAGGAACAAGCATCCACCCATTAATCCACCCTTCCACCCACCCATCCATCCATCCATCCATCCATCTGAACCTAAATAATTTAGGCTTAATTAACTAAACAATTGCACTAATAAATTGAAATAGTGCACTAGAGCACACGTCAAAATAATGATAATAAAACATTCTATAGATACTGTATTACTAAGTGTAGTTTTGTTAAGCCTTGTTTTGTGTACTATTTTCTGTGGTAATATGTGCTTTTGAAATGCCATTTTAGTGAATAGATATGTATTGGAAACTGCAGCGTTATATCTGTAAATAATACAGGAAATTTAATAATAGTCAAAGAAATGTGCTTTTTGGACAATAAACACTTCCAGAAGTAGACTCCTCAGCTCTCCCTTCAGTATGCTATATGCTGTATATATTTTATTTGAAGCACAGATTTATGTTCATTTTTAAAGTACTGTAAGTAAAGTAACACCAGTTAAGAAAATACATAATAAAGGTACTGAGAATGTCAGCTAGTGATCTTGTGATAACCAAGGGCCAAATGTATCCCAAAAAATAAAACGACACAAATTATGTATATGGTCTTTCTCATTTACAATTTATCTTTGTGAAAGGTACCTGACTTTTACTTAGGATGAAAAAGTTTGTTGAGGGACTTTTATTTTGAAGTGTTCAAAGCGGTTACAGCAGAGATCCTGGTGAAGAGCGGTTACTTTACTGCAGAGAGGGATTTCTCCGAGCGCTCAAAAATATGGAGTATTTGTAGTTTTTCAAGATTATTTTTGCTAAAGTGTTGGCTCCATGGCAGGTCTTTGCGTTGCCTGAGAAAAAGGTTGCTGCTAACCTCCTAGCTAGCTATCTTTTCCTAACGCGCTAAATTTGAACGGCCTGTTGAGCGAGCTGCTCTGTGGGCACGACACTTCTAAACAGGTACATTCATCTCAGTCTACACACTTCAGCTAAAGCTGTCGTGCTCAGAATGTCTCCAGCTCCGAAATAAATTCAGTTCCACCTGTAGTCACATCACATTATTGGTCCTAATGTGTTGTTGTTATTGTTGTTGATGTCGTCGTCGTCACTGTGAAGATTCAAAGATGCTTCGGAGGCCCTTAAAGGCTCAGAAGTACACAGAGACCCGCACAGATGATGAAGATGTAGATGCAGATGAGCCGTAAGTGACTAAAATAATAGATCATTCTGTTCAGCTGCATTGAAACTAAAAGAACATATTCTAAATGCAGGTATGAGAAATTTTACTTGGGTGCAGAAAGTTAAGCAAATGACTTCCCATTTCTGCTTTGGGGCAGTGGTGACCTAGTGGTTAGGGACTAGGCCCCACGATCGGAAGGTTGTGGGTTTGAATCTCAGACCACTAGGTTGCCCTGAGGTACCCCTGAGCAAGGTACTGTCCCCGTCACTGCTCCTCGGGTGCTTTCAATAGCTGCCAACTGTTGCTCATGTGTGTTTGGGTTAACTGCAGAGATTGCATTTTGTTCACTGTGTGCTGTGTCGTGTTTCACATTGACAAATAGTCACTTTTACTTTCACTCTTCTTTGTAAACCCAAATTATAAGCCCAAAAGTTTTGGACACCAGCTTTCCCAATATTGAGTTGTGGTGACCTGCCTGACAAGATGTAAGCTCTCAAGCCATGTCTCTAGGTCAGGCCATCCAGCAAGTGAGGATGAACCAGAGGAATGGCTACCAGAAGTGAAAGAGAAGACAAAAGGAAGAGGCAGGAGGAAGAAAGCTGATGCAACTGAAAAGAAAACAACTGCAAAAAGAGCTGCCAAACCTAAAGAGCCAAGACCTAAAACGCAGACTAAGGCTAGAGCTCCAAGGGCTCCTAAAGTAAAAGTAAGAAAGAGAGAATGTGATGGCACCTCCCAAAATAATGAATCACTACAACAAGTGAAGGTTAAGGAGGAGGTAAGCATAAGCCTATCTACACTCTGTATTTACACACCTACATAATGTGCATGAAAGTGTACAACTAGCTAATTAGAATCACAGAAGATAAAATCCCTCTAGACAATGAGCATTAGTAGCAAGCAACCACCCATTAGTCCATCTCGTAATCCACCCATCCATTACCTAAGACTCTTGTTAAATGGAATTTATCCCACTGATGCTTATATATGATGTTAAGGTCTCCCTTTTGCTGCCTAAACAGCGCTGGCCTGTTGAGGCATAAACCGAACCAGACCACTGAATGTGTGTTTTGGTAGTCTGTCACTAAGATGTGCATTTAAGTAAGTTGCGAGGTGGGGTAACTTGAATCAGACTAGTTTTTTTTTTTTCCAGCACATCCCACAGATATTTGATTAGATTGACATCTGGAAAATGCGGATGCCAAGTCAGCACTTTGAAAAGTTCCTGAAACATATGTTCTTTAAATCATTCAAGATCAGCTTTTGCAGAGTGGCAGGGCATCTGCTGAAAGAATGGGGAATGTTGTTGTTATGAAGGGGAGTATTTGGTCTACAACAATGTAAAGGTAGATATTATGTATGAATGAAACCCACATGAAAACTAGGTCCTCAGTTTTCCCACTTTGTCCATAGCATCATATTTCATTTAGTGGCTTCTGTTGTTGTCTTGTCTCTGGGTAGGTGATAAGCATCTGGCAGGGAAAAGTGTGATGTCAGAGAAAGTGTGATGCATTAGACCAGGCCCTTTCTTCCTTTTCCGTGGTGGATTTTTGACGCTGAAGAGTCCATTTTTTGCACTTGAGCAGTGGGAACCTATGACCATGTCACTAGTATAGTAGGGATTAGCATTTGGAAGGTACTAGCCAGTGTATACTGGGAACACAACACAAGACCTGCTGTTTTGGAGATGCTCTGACCCAGCCATCACAATTTGGCGCTTACCAAACAGAAATGTTTTTCTGTTAATTTTCTGCCTAATTTATACGATCCCTTGACAGCTGCAATAATGAGATGATCAGTGTTATTCGTGTGGTCCGTCATTGGTTTCAGTATTATTGCTGATTGTTTACACTTGTAAAACTGCTTTCTGCTTTTTAATCTGTCACGAATATGCCACACTCTGTTGTCTTGCAGAGACTATCAATTAGCATGGACAAGGCAGTCAGTAACATTGCTGCATTCAAAGAGGAACTGTTGGGTGATGACCCATCATCAAGTAAACAGCTCACTAAGCTGAAGAAAGAGGAGCCAGAGGATGATTTCACCTTTGATGAGCCTGCGCTGAAGAAACAAAAGACCGCAAGTGCACCACAAGGAAGACCAGTCAAGCTGAAGTCTGGGAATTCCTTGGGGGATGAGCTGCAGATGAACTGGGATCTTACTCAGGTGGGCTTATGATTTGCGACTTTGAGGGGTTATAGTCTTTAAGCTCCAAAATCATTGATATTATATGTGTATATTATTTATATTTTTCTTGTCATAACTTATAAATATATTTTTATAATACATTTATATTTATAAGAACTAATAATAATAATAATAATGCTATTTAGTAATAATAATATTTATAATAAATATATTTTTCTTGTTGTTCTTTAAAAGGAATGTCTTGTATTTTGGCTCTTGGTTGACTGTTGTTTGACTGGTGTTTAGGTTTTAGCTCAGAAGACAGGAGTAGAGCAGTGGGTTTGTAGGAACATTGCTCAGCTGCTGAGGGAGGAAAACACCATTCCTTTCATAGTTCGCTACAGGAAAGAACTAATCAACCACATTGATGCGGATGCTGTCAGGGATGTGCAGCTTGCATTGGAAGAGCTCTGGTGAGTGGGAAAGATTAAAATTATTGTGTGCATTTTGGCTGTATTTTGTGTAATCTGTAGTTGTGATTATTCTAAAAATGGAAATCATGATGTTTGTAAAAAGCATATGTTTGGCAGCTAGCGTTTTGCATTCATATGAATTTGTTTACTTGTATTTGATCGCAACATTCCAAAGGAGTAATGTTATGTTTGGACATTCTGTGGTTTGACCGTTAGATGGCAGTGAAGACTGCGTTTACCGTGGGTGGGAGTGTGTGTAAATTGTGTGTGTTTTAGTTCAGTGTCAAAGAGGTGTCAGTCCATCGCCCAAACGCTAAAGAAGGAAGGGGTTCTGACCTCTGAACTTGAGCAGGCCCTGAGGAACTGCAGAAGTGCTGATGAACTGGACCATGTGGTCAGAATACAATGCAATCTACATCTAATGCCTTAAGTTTTTTTGCAATATGTCCACTTTTATAATAAAAGCCTTGTTTTGTTTACAGTATACCCCCTATAAGAAGGGCAGTAAGTTGTCAAAGGCACGACAAGCCAGGCAGTTAGGTCTTGAGGCTGCCGCTCTAGCTCTTTTGCAGTCGCCTCAGACATTGGAGCTGCACTCATGGATAAAGTCCAACACTGAAGGTACTGTACCGAGTGTTGAACACACTATGGCATTTATAGTTTATGTGGTTCTTTGCACATCATTGTGTCCATGTCCATGAAAACCCTTGGTTTGAATGTCAGGCCATAATTCAAAATTTAGTGAAGCTCAATTTGTAAACTTCTCATTCTTTTTTTCCTGAATAGGTTTTTTGCTGCTTGATTTCATAGTAAAGTTGGAGATTAGTTGGTCACTAGAGGGCAGCAGAGTACTTTGATTTCAACTTATTTGTTGAATATGTAGGGAGACTGACCATACAACAGTATCCAGTTGACATCTACATTAATTTGAGATTGAAGCTGCCATTTGTGCAATGTGCAAATAACGTAGCTTAATGTTTTAACTTTGGCAGCGTTGGCCTAGTGGTTAGGGACTAAGCCCCAGGATCAGAAGTGAAGGTGACCGTCATTGTGAATCACAGCACACAGTGAATCACAACGAGACACAACCTCAGCTTTTCACTCATACACACACGTCCAACAAGGGGCAGTTTTTAAATCGTCCGGGGAGCAGTGACCGGGACGGCACCTTGCTCAAGGACGCCTCAGGGCAACCTACTGGTCTGGGATTCGAATCCATGACCTTGCAGTGCTTGGGCCAAGTCCCTAAGCACTAAGCCACCGCTATCCCCAGAATGTAGTGGACTCGAATCACAGACCAGTAGGTTGCCTTGAGGTAACCTTGAGCAAGGTACCATCCCCATCACTGCTCCCTGGGCTCTGGATGTGGCTGCCTACTACTGCATGGTGTGTGGGAAATGCAGAAGGTTCACTAGGTGCTGTCCTGTGTGCTCATAGTGACAAATGGTCACTTTCACTTCACGTTTCTCTTCATATCCTAATTTCACTTCGAATCCAGGTCCTACATTTTGTTTATTTCTCAAGACATGATGGGATGGTGATGAGTACTGAGAGAAAAGCATGTGTCTTGCTAAAACCTTTATGAATTCTGTCTGTGATGTACAGGGTTGTCCACTCTTGAGGAGGTAGCTACAGGTGTGGAGCAGATCCTGGCTGATATGATGGCAAAAGATGGGGAGACGCTCACCTATATCCGATCACTGTAAGATCATCATGTATAGTTTTATTCCTTTTTATCCCAAAATGCCTATTCTGTTTATCCATAACATGCAGAAAATGAGCAACACCTTATCACTGTTCCTCTATCTTGACAAATAAGCATCTGCATGTGTGCATATATGAATGTCTCCTCACAGGTGTGACAGAAGTGATGTGACAGTTCAGTCAACAGTGTCTAAAACGGCTCTAAAAGAGCAGCAACAGCAACATCAGAAAGATCAAAAGAGTAAACCAAAAGACATCTCTAAGTTCAGCCTGTACTGTGATTTCAGCTGCAGTGCGCAGCGTATTCAGCACCACCAGGTACATAAACATCCACATTTCACTAAACACAGGTACTCATTTTAGATTTTGATATGCCCGATGTAATGCTGCTTTTGATGGATTTATCTGAAATGTTGTTACTGCTTTTTTGCAAACATTTTCTTACCCACAGATTGCTGTAAAGGAATCTTTCAGTGTATTTCACCCTAGAAGTCACCACAGACTATCAATTTGATATGTTTACTCGCAGAAATATTTCTGCAAACCTTTTTCTTTGACATTTTATGTAACTTTCAAACTTTGGAAGACAAAGGTAAAGGGCAGTTGCTTTTGCATTTATCAGGGTTTTCGCATAACTGTGCGGAAAACATCTTTGTGTTTTGTATAAGCTGCTTTGGACGAAAGCATGTGGAAAATAAATAAATGTAAATATTTAGTAACTGAATTCAGCAAGTGCCCAGTTATTATGGAAGTGAGTTGTAAGTTTACAGGTTGTTTGTGTTTTTGTAAGTAATGGGATATGGGTCAGAATTATTGTCTGTTGTTATTTACCAAACTCTACTTATGAAGCATATTAGGGTAAAATAACTGGATATTGCCTTTGAAGGCATTATATCTGGAACTAGATCTGCTTGGTTCTGCTTCAGTTACTGTTCAGGGTTCCTCATGATCCCAGCTGGTGTTGGAAAAGTAGTGATAGAATGCTGTGATAGCCACTTGATATGCAAGTCCGTACTTCATATGGACACATATACAAGCACACCTTTCCCCAACTTCCTGTATGTAATGTCCATCCTGTGGCATTTCCCCGTCTTCTGTAGCACTCTGCAGAGCTGTCCTGTCAGTGGCGTTTAGTACTACCTCAGTGTGGAAGCCCCCCAACTGCTGGCACCCTGGTTTACTCAGAGTTGGTTGCAGGCCACATGTCACAGTGGCTCTGTCATCCTTTCATCCCTCTTTCTTTTTTCTATCACCCCCTTTCCTATCCTCTGGTCATTCCCTCTCTCCCCTCTTTAACATATGTGACATGTCCCCATCCACGTGCCTTTGGATTAGGGGCCAAGATTGACAGACATTCTTCCATGATGACAGCTGCTCATGGGCTCTGTGAGAGCGGGGGATGCATAGATAGAGAGCATGAGTGGGTGGATGAGTGAATGAGGGAGTGAATGAATGAGTGTTGGAAGGCTTGTCTCCTCTGAAGCGTTCAGTACGGCTGATGTTGTTAATTTGGTGATGCTGACTGTCAGCGAGTGTTAATTTGAGCTGGTTGTGACCTGTGAGCTGTCACACTGCGGCTAAAAAGAACCTTTTCGTGGCTTTGTTAGCTGGTGAGCAGTGTGGGATGTGTTTTGACAGGAGGCATGTGTGTGCACACGTACTTGCTTGTTTGATTTAGCACATCAGAAGTGAGTGTATTAAGGCCAGATTTTGTTTGTGTGTGTGTGTGTGTGTGTGTGTGTGTGTGTGTGTGTATATATATGTGTTTCTAATCCAGATGGCATAATGTATATAATTGTCTGAAAAAATAAAATACGGGGATTAAAATTTTTGCCTCACTGTACGTGTGTCTTTTTCTGACCTGACGTACAAATATACGTAAAGTGGGTTATATAGTAGTATTTATATGTTCAAATCTAAATTCAGACATTGAACTGATGTCTTTTTTTTAGAATGCTGTAGTTTAAAGGTTTGCATTTCTTGAGCAAAAATGTTAAAACATCAAGATTTTCAAGACAACATTCAAAATTATCTGCAAAACTCAAAAAGAGCTGTATTGATGAGTTATTCATTGTTTGAGAACACACTAACAACGTCACTTTCTCCACAGTCCTGTCTATTACGGGGTTTAGTTTTAGAGTAGCTCTATTTTGGATTATTAAAATTGAATATATATTGTTTGTGCACTGTAATTGACCTGTTACTCTAAAGCACTTGTTCCCTTTGAGATTAGCCATTTTGGATTTGCTTTGTCTCAAACCCTAATTTGACTCCAACTGTGCTGGCTCTGACATTAACGTAAAGATTGTAGGGAGGAAGAATTGCCTATATGCTTGCAGTTTTGTCTTCCTACATATTTATATGCTGGAATATTCAGTAAAAACTCTCAGTAAAGTAAAAACTCAGAATTAATAAGATGCAAAGTTTAATTAAAAGGAGAACCTCTTTACTGAGTGAGGGTTTGTCATCTGTTTGAATTTGATTGCTTCCTGATTTCAGAAGCTGCGTGTGACCTATTTCTTATGCCATGTTTTCCCTGTCTGTCTTTCAAGGAGTTCTGGGAAAAATTGCATCTCTCTATCAGAATATGTGGCAAAAGTCAGTTTGTCAGGCTTTCTGAAGAAACATGTATGTGCACTGTTGCTATTGCAGTTTCCTATGGCCAAAACCATCAAAAATATAGTCAGATGAATAAAAGAATATGTTTTTTTTTTTTTCCTCTGGTTCACTCTCTGGGAAAAAAGGATATTTATTTTGTATTGAGTACAATCACTGGTGTATCTTAAGCCTCATTTTTTGTATGTATGTTTTTCTGTGTGTTAAAAGATAAAGAGTGAAAAGTTCAGCTGTTCCTTTTGTTTTCCTTGAGGCCTTTCTATTGCTCCTTTTCATTGCCATTCCTTCACCTTATTTGGAAAGTAAATATTGAATCGGAATCACTCAGTGTTTAGAATAATATTCATTTCTGTAGCTTACATTCCTCATATTTTTCCAATTATTATCTTTTTGTTATTGAAGAACATGATATGTTGAATATTGAACCCCCCCTCCCATTTTTATGCGTTACTAATGATTAAATGCAGCAGATTAAGCAAAATTAACATTGTTTAAACCTCAAAATCCGTTTTAAACTATTGTAGCCGTTCCTGAAAAATGCATTATTGTTTTCTTGCCCTTTTGATGAATTATTTATTAATATGTATATACTATTTTAATTTTCATTCATTCATTCAGATTTCGAAGATAGTAAAAGTTAACTGTTTTTCAGTTCTACATCTTTTCAAAGTAATCCTGCTGAGCATTTATTAAGTCTCTAAAGTTCTGCGGTTCATTTAGGTGATGCTTTGTTGTTGCTGTGAAAGAACCCAATACAGTTTTTGCAAAAGATGGGAGGGAACTTTCTATCCTAGAGCATGTGTAATATGTGTCAGATGCAATATCTTGCTGATATATTTATCTAATGCAAATTGTTGCCAAGTGTTTCCTTCAGTTTGGTTGTCATCTGCTTTCTGTAACAGTGATTCATGTGGAGCCCTGCTCACTTTCACTCTTAGTGTTATAATGAAGGAATGAATGTCTGTGTTCTCAGACAATATGTGCGTTATGCTCACCAGCCGCGGTTCAACATTTGGGAGGCGTTTGGATTAAAAAGTTTGTTGCTTGCTTGATGTTTTCTACGTCTCGCACAAAACTTCAAATATGATGAACATTGTATGACAACAACACAAAGTAAACAGTTGCCTTAGGGCAGTGCCAGAATAAGGAAATAGAATATTCATCATATTTCTGGCTGCATTAATTCACAGCCTGATCAGGCAGCTAGCTGCCTGGTAATGTGAAGGGTCTTTTGCCCTCTTAGTGCTGTGTGTGTGTGTGCGCGCGCGCGTGTGTGTTGGGGGTTGGTGGCAGCGTGGCATTTGTCAGCTTTGCTCTTCTGCTTCAAGACCAGATTGATGGGTCATCTTTTCCCTCTTTTTTTCCCTTCCAAAAGGTTTTCCTCAGAAAAGGTCAGACACTTAAAACTATTTGCTTAACAGCATGTCACTTTCCTTTAGAGGACCAGCTGGGGGAAAATGAGAGGGTTTTTTTTTTTTTGGGAACAGAATGGATGAATGCATGTGCACCCACATGGGCTTGTTTTAGTAGGTAACAGGAGGGGGTGGTAGTGGCAGGGCTCTACCGTGCCAGGCCGTGTGTCTGCTGTCTCTACAGGTTACCCTCTCGTTTCAGACTCTGGCCATTAACCGAGGGGAGAATCTGAAGATTTTGTCAGTGAAAGTTAACATCCCCGACTGGGTGAAGACTGATTTCTGTAGGTGGTGTGTCAACGTCAGGTCAGCTTTCCACCTCAACACACACACACACACACACACACACACACACAAGTCTCTTTTTCTTTCTCAGTGTATTCGCTTGTCTGCTAAATCTTGCAGCCTTGGGTTGACAGCTGATTTCTTACTGCCACGTGTAACAAGTTATTACACCGATATTTTGGTGCTTTTGTTCCCATTGCTATTTTTCTTTAGTTTTTACTGGCTGTGAAAAAAGATTTTTTTCCCCTCCATTTAATTTACAAAGGCTGCAGAATATTGTGTAGTTAAAAATACTGAAACATCTTTAAAATCCAGTAATACCAAAGAATTCTGTACATAGCTCTTACTCATTTACCAAACTTATTTTTCCATAAATGCAGTATAATTGTAACTTATGAACAGGTTATTAGCAATTTAGATTGTGGAGAACAAACAGTTTTTGGATTTTTTTAAATGCAGATTTAATTATCTCATTTTCTTATAACAGGTTTTTATTTTTCCCCCTCTGTTTCTTTATAAAGCTAAGAATGAATTAGATGACATTCAAAAATGTCAAGGGTTTGAAACATTAACACAGTAAAAAAAAAGTGGGAGTTAATGAGTATGTGTGCAAAAAAGAAAAAGACCAATTAAACCAATTAATATTTTAGGAGTTGACTGAGAGTGGAGGATTTAGCTGACAATATTTTGTGCCGGGATGGATTTTTTTTTTTTTGGTCTATAGGAAAACTATAGACATTTTTGATATGGGGAGATTGATTTAATTAAATATTTATATATAGTTTTTGTATTTGTATTTACGTCTGTGTTCATATTGCCCCTCCTATTAAACCACTGACGGGTGATACAAATGTATTTGATTATATGAATATTATGAATATCATATATAATACTTTGAATGGCACCTGTCGGGAGGTGGGGTATAATAACCAGCAAGCAAGCAGTTCTAGAAGTTGATGTGTTGGAAACAGGAAAAAATCGAAGCGCGTGAAGTGGAATATCTGAAAGATGTGCACCACGATGCATGTTGGGAAGAAGTGCTTGTGGGAAGAGGCAGTTCGATGTTCTGGGCAGTGTTCTGCTGGTGAACCTTGGGTTTTGGTTTCATGTGGATGTTAATTTTGCACATGCTACCTGCCTTAACATGGTTACAGACCAAGTGAGCTCCTTCATGGCCACGGTGTTCCCTAAGGACCGTTGGATAATGTGCCCTGACACTGCAGCAGTTCTTCAGAATGGTTTGAAGAAGACAAAGAGTCCTTTGTGCACTGTAGGTGGAGACCGCAGGGGTTTGCACGGCCAGAGCTGATGAAGATTTTAAACACTGCTGCAGAGGATTCCTACAAGCGTCTCATAATGCCCCTGCTCTGCCGAGGCTACAGGTCATTGACTTTAGTGTTTTAAAATTCAGAATAGAACTAAGACAAGTTAAAAAAAAACCTTATATAGCAGACTTTTCTCGTTGTCTTACAGGACTAGGTTGACCACCAATGCAGAGAAGGAGTCTGTAGCTATGTTTGTGCGTAACCTGCGGCAGCGTCTGCTGATGTGTCCGGTGCGTGGCCGTGTCATTTTGGGGGTGGACCCAGGATACCGTCATGGCTGCAAACTGGCCATACTGTCCCCTACCAGTAAGAGCATGTTTCTCAGCAACTGTGTTTGGTTTTTCAGCTGTTGGCTTATTTTGAAAGAGAGGCTTCTCTTCCTTTTGGTGTGTTCTAAACAAGCTAGCGTTTTTAGATGTTTGAAGATGTTATCTAAAAATATTTCATCTGAAGAAAGTAGTTCATAAAGACATACAAAAGCGTTCATTTATAAATGTATTTAAGATCTGTAGAAGCAAATAATGCTAGCTTTTATTTTTTTACTTTTTACTTGGGTGTTTGCACAAAGTTTCTGATATTCATTCTTAATAAACTTGTAATGCCTTTGTAAAAAATAGCCAGAGCCTTATGAAAACCATTTTTTAGAATTTTATTTGAAAATCTTACTGAAAATGATACAATAATTCAAGATCTCTGTTACTTACTCTTGCTCTATGTTTTTAAACTAATTTTTAGTGTCAACCAATTTTAAAGTTTTTGTAAACACATTTTTAGCAGTGGGAATATGTACAGAATATGTAGTTTATTACTGTAATGCATGCATTTATTTATTTATTTAATTTGAAAACTTTTCATTAGCTACTATTTGAATGCCTATTGTGCCATCTCGGTGGGCGGGGCACGCTGTGCAGTGTGTGGCCAGCTTGCAGGCGGCTGATCGGCCTGGCGTGTGTGTATGTCAGGTGGCATTGCGGCGCTTTGACATCTACCCTGCGGCAGCACCACATGTGTACACACACAAACACCAGAAAATACTTCATGCCAGGCCCAGCTTGACTGTGACATGTCTGTGGGTGTATGGTAAGACGGCCTTCGCATCTCCAAAGTTGTCCAGTAGAATTAACCTGCTCTTCCAAATCTAACTGCAGATGGCGGCAGTGCTGTCTGTCCTGGAGGGAAGGGGGACATGAGGAGCCCGAGATGAATTTCAGAACTGGGAAAAAAAACAAATCGTTTATTGAGTGATATTTTTGTGAAATTATTTTTGAATGTATTTTCCTTCATTTTATATTTTATGTATATAAAATATTATATATACATATATTTTATCATAATTTAATAAAATGTATTTACACTTTGCTTTTCATTTAACTTCAGAGCTTAACTACAATCTTCTTTTTCTGTTTGAACATTTTAACTTTTAAACTGTTAGTATGCATAGCATACTTTAATGTTTTAATGCACATGCATTTTAAACTAGCTAGTTTAACTACTTTAATGTAATGGGATAGTTTATTAAGACAATTGATTTTGTAAAAACATTGGTATGGCAAAGATTTACTTAAAGTAATTTATACGTTTTTTTTGTGCAAGTTTTCTTTCAAATATAGTCATGGTCAGATCTCATCAAAAGCTATCAACACGTGGAGTGTGAAGGCAGGCACATGCTTCCTGACATGAAGTGTCACAGCAGCTTAACATGCTTGTGGAAGGCTAAATGCCTTTTTTATTTATTTATTTATTTTCTGCAAACAGACACCTGAGTTGACTAGCAATGTGTTGAGTGACATTGGAAGAGTTCCATTCTAGCCACTCACAGATGAGATCAGTTATGCTTTTTTGGACTTTTGGCCACATATGGCTATTGTATCACTTGGGAGTGAACTTGCAATTTGCAGATGATGTACCAAAATGTTAACATTGCACAAATAATCATCTCTTTTACTTCTAAAAACTTCTTTTTAGCAAACATTTGTTTTTCTCATGGCATCTATTGTTTTTTTGCAGTACTTTTCTAATTCTCCAGTACTGGATACTTAAGTAAAAGTAGATAAGATCCTGCATTTCTTAATCATGATTGGAGATTTAGGTTAAAAATTTTGTCTTTTGCACAGATGCCAGTGCTAGTTTAATGCTCCAGGCTTGTCTTGTGTCTTCGCAGGTCAGATCCTGCACACAGATGTGGTGTACCTGCACAGCTCGAGCAGAAACAGAGAGGCTGACAAACTGCGCCACCTGATGCTCAACCATGGGTACTGCACAAATGAGCAATACTATCAAGAGGCGTTTGCTAAAAAAAAAAACAAAAAAAAAAAAAACAGTTGTTAGTAGTTACCAGTTCATAAAATGCAGGTAGTGTACCATAGAACATGATTCCACTCACTGTCTATGAAGTTATATAATGTAATATGGGTGGGTGGTGGTCTAGTGGTGGGTACTTGCTTATGGACCTATGGCTCAAAACATGTAGGACACTCTTATCCAAAGTGCATTTATTTTTAAAAGCTTTTGACATTTCTTTTACTTATTTAACTCTTAAACCATAGCTGCCAGACTGTTGTCATTGGAAATGGCACAGCATGCAGGGAAACAGAGACCTTCTTTGCTGACCTCATCAAAAGCAGCTTCTTCAAACCACTGGATGTGTCCTACTGGTAAGATCAGAAATTAATTGCATGGCCTTAAATGAACAGTAACCCATTGTCTGTTTTAGTTGCTTTTGCTTAAGGTATGTTAGGTTGTTTAATGTCTTCTTAATTTTGGCATTTATAGCTTCACAAACAGTTGGGCTTAAAAATTAATGAACATTTTCTAATGTTTTCTTAATTATAGTAGATATAAATAATACTTGTATGATATCTGGTGATGTTTAAGCAATAAAGAGGAAAATTCGAAAGGGTGCGCTAACTTTAAAGTGCTGCTGTTAGTAAAGCCAAGGGGCAAAGCTGTGTTTGTTTGAAGTTAAAAGTAATTCCTTGTAGAATCTTAAGTGCAAGTACAGATTGAAATTTGGAAACACTTGATCAATAAACTTTCAGAGGTAAGGAAAAAAGCAACTGAGGAACGAAGGATGGGGTTTAAAGGGAAAAAAAAGGAGAGGAAATGGAGCCGGTCTGGAATGTGTAACTCTTGTGGGTTTTAAATGGTATCTGGACCTTGTTTGACTGTCTCTAATTAAAAACAAATATTTCTCACCGTCCTTCAAATCAAACCGGTCCAAAGTGCTCTCATCCAACTCAAATATGGGCTAGATCTGGGATCGTCCCTTTCTCCATCTAGCTAGACTTGTGTTTGTTGACTTTTGGTTCCGACTGGAGGCCTGCCCAGAACCGCTCTGAAGTGGCCGTTTATGAAGTGCAGTGATGGCGGTTTTCAGTATAGCTCTCCACATCCCTCAGTATAGCTTTATAGCTTGGATATACTGCCAGGTCAGACTCAGTAATTCTCAGTAAAGCATGATGCGTCAAAACCGACGTGCAAGGGCGCTCCACAGTTGGATCCATTTCAAGCTACTTTCTTAAATGGAAGTGGAAGATTTGAGATCTTCACATAACCAATACTATGTCTACAGTGAGGCACTATGCTTTAGAACTGCTTGCGGTCCTGGTAGTTACAGACATGTGTTACCAAAAGCAAAGTGCTAGTTGAACCAAATCATACAGATTGAATTTCTTATTTGAGCATTAAGACTTGATATTTAAGGATGCTGGTCTAAGGCCAAGAACTCAGACCACTCGAAAACATTATATATATTTATACATTATATGTATTTATTTGCCATATACAATAACAGCAGCAGAGCAGTCGGTGACCAGCGGTCCTGCTACTTGGTCTCAGAGGTCATGGAACAGAATCAGTTGACAATTCCATAAAGTATTGCTCAGCTTTTCCTAAGTAGCATATTTGACTGCCCTCATCGTCACGTTTTGGTATCAAATGTTCTGCCGTGGTGACAGTTTGGCATCAGAATTGCAGATCAGTGGTCTGTCCTCACCTGATTAGTGGTCTGGAGAATGATCTGACTCAGCTTGTTCTTTGTTTTCAGGTGTTCTCACTAAGACTTTTATTATGTGACTTTGATCAGGCAACTAAAACATTTTTTGTGACCGTACAAGGCCAGGGTATTTCTCTTCCTTGTTTGTCCAGGAGGTTTAGAATATATGCTGTTATTAACCCTGCATGAACTTCACTGGGCCAGATCCATTCCATGATGGAAGGAAAAAAAGAAGTGCTCCTTTCTCTTACTGGCTTCTATTTTTATTGATGTTAGGAAACAACTTTTGGTTGTGTGAACTAAAAAATTATAGCTCTGTTAAAGTAGTTATATGGCACTAGAAGATGATGCATCATTAAAAACCAAATCTCTCCATTTCCAAATGCTTTCTGTGACATTGTAATGGGTGAAAGCAGGAATTTTAAATGTACTCATTTTAAAGTATGTTGGGGGTGTTTTTATTTTTCTATTTATATCCCATGAGTTTGCATTTATGTACGTGTATTTGTTTATTTAAGAGATTAACTCAGACGTGTTCCTTTCAAAAGAACAAGTTCCCAGCTCTGCTCCAGTTAATTAAACCCCTGGGTTCATTCACACCGTCTGCTTTATGTCTCCTAATGCCACAGCCTGATGAACATCCCTCCTAGTGCCCCCACCCCACCATCTTTCTCTCTCAACCTCTGTCCCAATGTCCCCCCCCCAGCCTTCTGTCCTCTTCTCTTCTGCCTGGGTGCTCCTGCACAGTGACAGGCAGCGCCAGCAGCCCACATGCAGTAAACAGCCTGCGGGAGGATGGCGCTGCGCTCAGTAACCCCACTGCTGGTGGTTTGAACAGGCAAACTTGCCACTTTTTCATACTTCATGTTTATTTCTTTCTTTACACCCCCATCATGTCTCAGTTATATGCTTTTGTAGCATGTCCCCATTTATTGGACATGCCTTACATCTTTTTTGGGCCAAAGTTTTGCATGTCAGACGCACATTAATTTGCACAATAAAAATGAGTCCCTAAGCTTGTCCTGGGGTAATACCCAATGCAGTTATTTGCTGTATTATAATCAATACAATTGTTCGATGACATTTTAGAATTTTTAAAGGCCTATATGACCGAGAGTAAAAAGACGTAGGGGGATGTGGTATTGATTTATCACAAGCTGGCTTTGAAACATTCTAAAAACTCCTAATATTACAGTATATAAAACGACTGATTAGATATGCGTAAAGGTTGTAATGCTCCTGAAGATGACAACAATAAAAAAACAGATTAATTACATTAAAACTAGCTTTGATAATACTTGTGCTTGTCATTTTCACAGATTGTTACAAGCCTCAAACATATTAAAGAGTCAAATCCAAATACATCATATGTCCAAATGAAGATGAATACCTGACTATCACATCCCAAAACCACTGAAGCTGTCCTTTTCTTGAGTTTGCAACAGCTTTCACTGTTCTGCGAAGAAATCATTTTGCAGTGTATCTGGGGGTATTTATGCCCACGTATTCAAAACAGCTTCTGAGAGGTCAAGCATTGGACAAGAAGGGCTGGCTTATAGTCAGTGTTTCAGTTCATCCCAGAGGTGTTCATTAGGTTGACTGCATTGACCCACTAGACATTTAGTGAATTCAGGTACTGAATTAGATGGTTAGATCACGAGCACCATTACAACTTATCCCAAAGGTATTAGTGCTTTATTACTCCACAGTGCCAGGCTGATATTTTTTTTGCCAATTTGTTTTTCAATTACAGACTTTTAAGCAAGTTAAGAATATGTTACAGTTGGTTATGTTGTTTAAACCACTTTCCATTGTGGCTTGTTCTTTGAAAAGCTGTGTGAACACCACTTGTAATGTGGGTTTCCTCACTGGCCACATTTTTAGGGGCCTGGAAATGGGAAAGCTTTGTGCTTTCATTGTGGCACCCCTGTCTGGCCAGGTCTTTTATACCAGTGCTCTATGCTTGTAGACAGCTACCTAACTTGGAAGGCATGACCTAATTACCTCAAACAGCAAGATTTTAATTCACCCACAGCATGAAGCAGGTTGATTAGGATTTTTTCTAAGATCAGGGATAGATCTGTGTGTATGTGTGTGTGTGTGTGTGTGTGTGTTGCCTCCCTCCCTCCATTATGACTAACAGACCCTTCAAGATGAACAGAATCCATTGGGGGTGACCCATGTAGGAATGACCTTGGCTGTCATGATGTCTTATCGAGTTTTCTTGAGAGAAGGCAGTGGCCACTTCTACCACAGCTATGTCATAATTCATAAATGCCCTCTCTTAGCCTTAGTAGTCTTAGAGTCACTTGTGCTGACCTTTTTAATAAAAACAAAACAAACAAACAAAAAATGCACATGCATTTTGCACTAGCCACAGCCTTTTCAGTACACAACTTTAGCTTCTCGATTCTCTATAAATTAAGAGTTTTTGTAAGATCAATATTTTTGGAACGTCTCCTTATTTTTGCTTATGATTGAGCAGTGACTTGTCAGCATAATTGTAATGTTTTCTCAAAACATCCAGCTGGAGAAATGTTTAAACGAGTGGAATGCACAGAGTAAATTAATTTCAGGTTTTGGACTTCATTTACTTTGTAATTTCACCTACTTGCCCTTTAAGTTCACTCTGGGTTTTGTCAGCTTGAACATGATGGTAGAAGTAAAGAATATGGCACTTTATCCTCTTGATCGTTGCGGGTCTTTTGCGCTGACTATGCTTCTTGCTCCTGAGGGGCGAGATGACATGTATCCTGTGTAACAAGAGAGCCCGAAGTGAAAGCACCAACCGATCACATCAGCCTGATTCTTAGGGCAGTGATCCTGATACAGAGCTTTTGCTCCTGACCGCTCGGACAGCCCTGTCAGCTATGTAGGCGGAGAGCATCAAGGAGTGACCACCCTGTCTTCCCCTAGGCTGTTCTTCTGCGACAAGCCAGCCCGTCAGTGGCAATTAGTTTCAGTTTGCATAGGAATGAGGTGCTACAAGAGTATTGCTGTTTGTCCTCTATCATGTTCTGATTTTGGTCTCTTTCTGTTTTAGCTTATCATAACAATTGTCGGTCTTTCGTTTCTTGATGCATTATAAGGGACGATGGTGGTCTAGTGGTAGGATACATGCCTGTTGCCTATGGATTAAGAGGTTGCAGGTTTGAATCCCACCTCTAGCACTGGCACCACTGGGTTCCTGGACAAGACCTTTAACCCAAAGTTGCTCCAGGGAGACTCTCCCTGTAATTAGGAAATGAAAGTAACTCTGGAAAAGTGAGTCCACTAATGGCCATAAATGTAAATGATTGTTATATCTAAATTATGTTAAGATAACCTCAGTTCTTTTCAATTGTTTTACAGTAACATTTCAAAAGATGTGCCCGCTTCACAACTTTTACAATGAATAATTAATATATATTAATATATATTAATCTTATTTACAGTAAGTCCACAGTCCTCAATGAAAGTATGCTGAAGAGAATTCAGACCTTTATACCAATTAATGCTTAAATAAAGTAAAACACATCTAATTTGGTAACGTACCAAAAGAGAAGAGGAAATGTGTAATATGGAAAATATTACAACTTGAAAATCCCTTGATTTTTTTTCTTTTCTCTCTGATCTTTTCTGTTGCTGATAGTGGTCTTGCTGCTGTGGCTGATGATACAGCTTTTGTTTTGTAGTCATACTCATTTTTGTCCTTTGCTGTAAACTGTCTTCAGGTAATTAGTGCTCTTGGATGCCTGCCTGCTCTTGGTAAATTGACATCATTCTTGGCTCTGGGGCCTTGGATGACGAGTATAGGGCAGCAGGGAAGTTTGTCCCTAGAACTGTAGAGGATTCTGGGTAGGGTGATGAGGACAGTAAGGGATGGAGGATAATTACAGTCACAGGCCTGCAGCTATAGGCCCACTTAAGGTTAGATGTCTGAATCATAAAGGACAGCCAAATTCGGAGGATCCTCAAAGAACTATGTCAGAGCCCTCAGAGTTTACTCTGCCCCTGACATACAGCTGTTATAAGTTTGAATCGATTGGTTTGCAACTTTGAAGAAGTGTTTTTGATTGATGCTTGTTTTTATATAGGTACATAGGTACACAGACATAGGTACATTTTAGACTTGTATAAACATTTACATATTCATATCTAAGGTCTTTTCTTCTCTTGCACATTTCCGTAAGGGTCCTGTTCAAGGGGCATGTCCAGTCTGCCTTGCACTAATCGATCTTTGCCAACTGGCCATGGAATTACTTATAAAGCTTGCATTGCCTTAAAGCCAGAATCCCCATTTGTCTATTTCCATCTAGTGGCTGCTTATGTTGTCATAACGACTAGAAACAGTCTCTGACTAGAGCAATTTAAACTATGCTGCACATTTCATGCCTCGTTTGCATTTGTTTGGTGGTTTGATGTTAAAGTTTATTGCTTTTGAAGGAATAAAGAAAATGCAAGAATCTTCAAACATGTAAACGTCAATGACATGTCTTAGTGAAATGAACCCTGGCTCAAAATGGCTGAAAATGGTATTAATAATTCAACCATGGCTAGCTTGGGGATTGCCTTTTTGATGGTTTAAGCAGAGTGCCCATTTTTTTTCAGGTTGCCATGGATTTAACAGTCAGACCTTTTTAACAGTTTGAAATAGAAACCTCATAAATGAAATGGGATTGGAAAGGCTGTTGGTTTTACAAGCAGAGATAACCCTGCATAATCCTGCATCTAATGAAATGTGAGACTATTTTACCATGCAGCATAAAGCTGTTTGCTGCTTATTAGTATGTCTGTGTTTAGCCACAGCATTAATGCTTAGTTTTAACTAGGGCTCAGAAGACTTGATATACTACTCCTGTCAGAATGCGGTTATTTATTTATTTCTCAGACTGAAAAGAAAAAAAAACAGCTAACATGTTTAAGGATGAGGCCATATGCATTATGGGGAACTGGACACTCAGAGTTAGTAGCAATGCACCCCATGGCCCTTCACACAGTGATAGGAAATGTCCCCTAACTTTTGGGGGGGGGGGGGACACTCTAAAAGCTGTGTGTGTAATTGAGGGAGGACTGGGGTGATGAGTGTTTGCCACCAGGTTGATGCAAGTGGCTGTAAGGCTTTGCTCTTTTCAGATGTGTGTGTGTGTGTGTGTGTGTGTGTGTGTGTGGTAATGGCAGCTGGAATGTGGCGATGACGAGGAGCACATGCTGACCGCGTGCTCCCTGCCTTCTAGCACCGTGTGTGAAGCTGACAGCCCCTGACACCTGCCAATTGGGCCCTTTTCAAGGCAAAAAACGTACAATTTTTAGACTAGGCCTGGTATCTCATCATCTTTTCTTATAGTTAGAATCCCAAAGGCTTAAGCATCACGGCTGATGGCAACTGCCCTGACTGCTCAGATTCCATCCATTCCTTTGTTCTTTTTTTTTGTTTTTGTCTTTTATACTTGTTCATGTTTGTAATACCGATACCTTTGTTTTGGGGCAGGAGCAGTTGACCAACCAAGCTATCATTCAGAGACCACTTAAGTGACTGTGACAATTTTTTTTACTTTTGCAAGGTCATTTATGTGTCAATGTAGTTTGGCAAAAAAACGATTTTCCCTCATTTCTTTATATTCTGTTAGGGAACCTTGATGTAGCAAAAGACTTTTTTTAATGCCTGTCAAACTTTCCTTTCCTTGGCATATTGAGTAGATTAAGTAAAAGTAATGGGAACAATGTTTTACCTGACAGGCTGCAGAGTGCCTAAAAATGTTGGTTAAAACTATATATAGTTAGTTCCAAAATAGGCCTTCTCAGCACTTTCAAAGGTGGCTAAATGTCACATAATTTTATAGGGCTGACTTCTTTTAAGATCACATGTTTGGAGTGTAGGCTATAAGCTTTTTATGTGGTGGATTTGTATATATGTGGTGGTAAAAATTACAGTGGTTATGTATTGTGAAGTGTACCAGACTAGTTTTCAGTGTAGTTGTAAGGATTCTTTAAAACCATAGCTGGAGAAATGGCTGAAGGAGTGGAATGTGTTGCAGTTATACAAATGACATTTTTTCCAGAAATGAGGGCTCTTGGTTTTTTTCCATGTAATTTCTACTACACTGGTGGGTTTGTCAGAATTGAAAATCTGAAAATGAAGTGCTATTGCTGCCCTAATGAGTTCTGTTAATTGCCCTTGGGGTGGAGATGACGCGTCAACTCTGCTCAAAAGATGATCTCTCAGGAAAGATCCATAGTTTGTATTAACAACCAAGTAACTTTGGTAACATTTACTATTGCTATGCAGTGCTCGCTCCAACGACAGGTTCAGTTACTCATGTATGTTTTTAGGCCTTGAGCGTCGCTCTCAAGATTGAAAACAACCGATGGCACCAGATTAATTCTATTCGTTTGCAGTATGAAGCAAAAGCTTGCAGGCTAGTCTCGGGTCTCCAAAGTTAATGTTTCATCTGATGTACTAAATAGAATGTTCCATAGAAAAAAATGGAAAAGGCAAAGTAAGACTATAAATAGTTTATAAAGATTAAGTGAGATGTTTATGAAGATATGGAACCACTATTTAATTTGCAGCACTAAGGGCAGTGCTGGCCTAGTGGTTAGGGCGTTGGCCACATGATTGGAGGATCGGGGGTTCGAACCCCTTCCCAATAGGTTGCCCTGAGGTACCCCTGAGCAAGGTGCCGTCCCTGTCACTGCTCCCCGGGCGCTTTCAATAGCTGCCCACTGCTGCACGGTGTTTGAGTGTGCATGGGTTAAAAGCAGAGGTCCAATTTCGTTGTGGTTCACTGTCTGCTGTGCTTTGAGCTCGCAATGACAAGGGTTTTCACTTTCACTTAATATCTGTGCCTTAAGTACTGCCTGACACCCACACCAATTTCTTTTCTTTAAAATAGCTGTCTAAACTTGACTTGCACAAACATGTTACTACCCTTAGAGACACAGCCAGCAAGATGACTTGTTTTTAATGAAAACAGACTGAAGTAGCTGTAATGAGGAATAAACTATAATGCATGTTTTATGGCTACATGATATGTCTCAAAAGGAGATCATTTTGAACACACTGGGATGCACACAATAAGAACTGTTTGCTTGTTATTAGCAATTGACATCCTGAACTTCAGCAGTTTTCTTTTGTGCAGAACCTCTCTCTGTGAATATTTTTATTAAAGGAATAGTTTGTGAAGCAATCTTTTTTTTCACATTTGCAGACCTTTCTACTGCTGCAGTTGTGTTTATTTTAGAACTAGATCTATATAGCTTTTTAAAAAATATTTAAATAAAACTTTCATCCTGCTTCAACCACAGACTTTAAATTGTTGCAGACTCAGTAACACTTACTGGGAACTACCAAATGAACACTGCACAGTTGCTGGCAGCCATTTAAGACGACACCAGGTCTGGGATTTGCAAGGCAATCACGAGGAAGATGAGTCCTACATCACCAGTTCTGCGCTGCTTTAATGAAGAGCAGGAGTTAGTTTGTGGAGAGAAGTTTATGATGTATTTATTGAAAGGATTTGTTCATATGTTTCTTGTTTTCTGTTAGCCACTCTAGTATTGTAGCTACAGTTCTGTAACTAAAATAACCAAATTTGCACTCTGAAGATCATTTATGAACGGGGTAATTGGGAATAAAGTCAAACTCTTCCTTTAATCCAGCACCACAGTATGACCATGTGTTGCAATCACAGTGTTTATGGTAAAATACATTTTTGGAATGGATGAATTAAGCTCAAATATTAACCATATAAACAGTAAAAAAGAAAAAAAAAAGTGAAACAAGGCAGCAGTTGATTTGAAGTATTTCTTTAATCAGTGGAAAATATTGCTCTTGTTCGTCTCTTCTCTTTGTCTTTAGATTGTTCAAAATTCTAAAGATCATAGATAATATAAATAGATAAATACATTAAAAAATGAGTTTAAATGAATTAGATGTGAAGTAGTAATGGAACATTTTGGAATGGATGTGTTTTACTTGTTTGTTAGTCATCCTTAGTGAATGGACTTTGCTATGAAAGCTGTTTTCTTCAGTCATTAATAGCGTCAGCCAGTGGAACCTAGTGTGTAAAGTTTACTGTAAGGATTTTAATCAGAGGAGCTGGTTCTACATTAAAAGACATTTTTAATGAGCTCTGAAGAACAAGATTTTTTTTTTTTTCTGAAATATTTGTTAGTTTAGAAAATAACTTGTTTGGACATTTCTTATATTTTAGGTAGCTGCTAGACTTTGGCCTTAACACAACTAAATATTCTGACACTTAAATGCTACATGAACCATGCTGTGGTATATATGACTTTTTTGGATGCTAATATTAGTATGTGCTGTGGATTGAATGCAGTTTTTATGTAATGTATACGATGTATATTCAAAAAGCTTTCTGATTATGGGGGGGGGACAATACATATTGTGTATCGTGTTACTGTGGCGATGATATCGTCTCTTCCTCTCTAAAAGATCTGATGGCTGATGGTAATTAGTGATCTTTTTTGAGGGGTTGTTTAAAGGGAAGACGTATCAAAGTTAGCATCAATCTGGGTGTCAGTTAGTGGTCAGGGGCAGAGGGTGCTTCAGCCTGAGGGGTAAGTGCTGATGAGTAACGAGAGAGAGCCAGTGTGCCTCTGAACAGCACGCTTAACTGTGACTTTGCCCTAGGATGATCATGAAGACTTAGACCAGAGTGTAAATGTGTGTATGGACATGAGTGACCTAAAGGGTTGTCCAGTCATCCACAGCACTTACAGGCAGGTTGTGTCTGTGTGGACATCTTTCAGTCTGTTTCATGCCTGTGTTTGTGCTCTCTTGTGACTGAGCGGCTGCGGACAACCTTCTGTTGGCTGCCATGACAATGCCCTGCCCGCAGTAGTCCCATGCCCTGGACGGGGTGAAGCCGGCTGGGATGCAGATCCATGTCAGTGTCATTGAGGGCTGTTACCCAGCTGCCCCAGCGGCCGTGCTAATTAATTTAGACATGATAGGGGTCAGCCGCACTCTCTGTGTACTATATGCTCTTCTGGGCTCTTTTCCCTTAGGTGTGTCTGTCTCCTCTGAATCCAGGCACTATCTCTCTTTCACTTGACCTCGAGCAGCCGAACAGTGTCACATATCACTTAATGAAAGAGGAATGTATGCACACTTATTTGGTAGAATAAGGAAAATCTTTCACCCAGTACTTCAGCAGCTCCAGGATAGGAGCACAACGCAATATAATGATTATGTTCATCATTTATTTTGCAGTGTTGTAACGGCAGACTGGCGCAGCAAATTTAAAGGAAGACTTAACCAAGAGATCAGGTTTTAAGGAGCTAAGACTTCAATAATCGTGTGTGTGTGTGTGTGTGTGTGTGTGTGTAGAAACCAGAGGGACATCATAATTGGAAAATCTCAGATCACAGTACTTAATCAGCCTTTGTTTAAATAAGGACTTTTGACAGAGTTTATGTTCGTAGGATCCAGCTCCTAAAAAGAATTTTTATTTTTTACTGGGTATCTACGAAAATTGTCTAAACCACTTAATAATTTTTGTATCTGAGTAGCAGCTCCTGTATTGACACGGTCCTGCTGAGAGAGTACAGAGCAAACACATCATAATATGATGTAACATCAGCCTCCAAGTTAGAGTTTACATTTGAGGCTTTTTTAAGGAGCGATCATGTAATTTCTCTTTTTTTGAGAGATGAGAAAGAATTTGTTAAATGGAATTAGGTAAGCATGGTTACCTAAAACTACAAAGTCTGTTACTGTAACAGTGGAGCCATTCATCCTACTTGTTTGTGTTGTGCGTGTGTGCTCATGCATGTATGTCTTATTAATGACCAGCTCCACAATGACCTCTCTGAAGGTCATGTGCCAAGCTTCGTTAGCACAGCCTCCACAGTGACATGTTGACAGGGACTGGTGGGGGGGGGGGTGGCTTCTGCTAGGGGGAGGAGAGGGGGAGCATGAAGAGAAACGGTAAGGGGGGGGACACCAGTGCTTTTAAGAGGAGGTTCATGTCACAAAGAGTTTGTGAGCTGTCATGGTTAAGATGTCACTAATTGGCCGAATTAACAGTAATCCATGCTAAATAGGAGAGAGTGGGTGTAGGGCCCATAGTGATGAGTTTTTAGGCTCTTTTTGTCATTTCTGATCTAATAGTTGGTTTTGACTGTGTGCCCTTAAAGGTGCCGTGCCCCCCCCCCTTTTTTTTATTAATTTTTTTTTCAATTTATTTATTTAAAATAAAAAAACAGGTGCAGCAACTTTTAGGGGAACCGCTGCTTAAGTTAATAAAGACCTTTTCACCTCTTTTTTTTTTTTTTTTTTTTACCTGTGAGTTATTTTTAGGAGAAATTGGGTTTGATATATAATGATATTTTATAGATTTTATGTGAACTGTTTTAGGCTGTAAAAATACAGTGCTTCTGACAAGCACATTCCCTAAAAACCCCATACATGTCGAACATTTATAAATGCTTGAGTTAGGTCTGAGCACAAAAAATCAAAAGGACATTTTTACAAAGCCATTTGACCTTGACGTTTTCAGAGCATTCAGTTGTGCTATAAAGGCTATGAATTATTGAATCACTTCAAGTTCCCTTTGTTAATATGTCCTCTAGATGGCAGTGCTGGCTCAGGTTTTATTAGTATGAAATGTTCAGTGAAGGGGTTTTTGCAACCTCTCTGTTCTGAAGAAATGGTGAAAATAAATTAAATAAAAGTGTCGAGAAAAAGAGTGACATTATTCGGAGTTAGATCTGGCATTAACAATCTTGGAGAATTCTCAACAAAACAAAAACTTAAAAAAAGTTAAAGTGTCAGTAAAAGTCCTTCACTTCTGGCAACTTACTATGCATTATTTAACTTGTTTTATTCAGATGACCTTCTTTGCAATGCATTTGATGGAGTTTCCTGGATCGCTGTTCGAGCACGACACCATTCACTCTGCAGCTCCAACTCCTTTTTATTATTTCCCCTAGTTCCTTCTTAATCCACTTGTTTTTGAGACTCTCTTTAAAATACTGTTATTTCATTACTTCTTTAACAGGCCAGAGACACAGACTTTCTAGGCACCACTTTTTGAGCCAAAGCTTAACTGTCTCAGATGGCCTTTGATGGCTTATGAAAACAGTGGTGTACGTGGTTTTGTGTATATATTAGCATATTAGCTCTTTGTGTTTTTCTGAATTCTGGCAGCCTGAACCCTGGAAGTGAGGACATTGCAGCGCTGGTCCAAAACTTCAATGCTTTCGATGCAAATCTATTTAAATGAGCTCCTTGTCTTGTTTCTTTCTTTTTCAGTACTTAGACTTTGGTCGACTATTTAAGCCTGTTGTCCACCTAATATAAATGTGTGGTTTTATTTGGCATCATATTCTGTAATTTGCAAGATGGGGTCTGCATGGATCTGAATAACACATCTCACAAATGCTCGACTGATTTGAGATCTGAAGAACTGTAAGACCAAATCAAAACCTTGAGTCATTTGTCCTCTTCCTCAAATCATGCTTCATTATCCTGGAGAAAGTGTCCACTGCCATTTGGGAATGTTGTAATTAGGAAGTGGTGTACCTGGTCTTCAGTAATATTTTGGAAAGTGGTACATATCAAAGTAAAATCCACATGATCCTGTAACTACATGTTGTCTAGCAGAACATTGTCCAGAAAATGGTGCCTCCACTGTCTGGCCTTCTTCTGTGTGTGTGTGTGTGTGTGTGTGTGTGTGTGTGTGTGTGTGTGTGTGTGTGTGTATGTGAGAGTGTATGTTTGTGTCTGTTTGTGTGTATGGGTTTTCTGTTGATTGTATGTTGATTTTCCTTTCCAGCGTCTCAATCAAGAGCTCAAATAAAAGGCTTTTGAAGATTTCATATGACAGCTATACTCTATTTAATTCTTTTGAACTGATCAGTTGTACAAACAGCGCAGTACTAATCACTGCAAGGTACCAGATGTATCAGTCTGGAGACGTATTTGATTAAACTCTCTTTTCTCAGCATCACCAATGAAGCAGGAGCATCCATCTACAGTGTCAGTCCAGAGGCAGTGAAAGAGATGCCAGACTTGGACCCAAACCTGAGGAGTGCAGGTAACTACCTCATTTTTCACTTCCTTTTAATGTGGCAAGCATGTGAAAACTGCATAATGTCTATATTTCATTTATGTTACTGAAAGTGTAACTGAAAGTATAACTGAATCAGAAACCCTACTTTCTTGGAGTACATCATGAATACATTAAGCCGTTAATATTACTTTCAACTCAAAGTATCCAGAAAATTCTTTTTAAAGGTGTCATTTTAGAACGCATGACTGGTTAAAGACACAAAAAAGAAAAAGTGAAGATGAATGTATTGATGATAGACCTGCATAATGAAAAATGCACCTTAAAAACATTCAATGATATAAATAGAGGTAACATCAACATGTGAACTTAGTTTTTTTAAATGGGAGCATAATTGTACTCATTGGTTTGATGTAATAACGTCAACAATTGAACATATATGTCAAGAGGTATGAAAAAGTACGTAAAGCAGCTGAATTCACTTATTAGGTCAGGTGTCTGGATACATTTGGACATGTAGCATGACTTTGCTAATTGGCTTCCAAATATAAAGCTTCTTAATATCATTCCTGTGTTACAATGTGAAGTATTTCATAATTAGTTTACATTAATACTTTACACAAGGTTTAACTTGTTGTGCATATACCGAAATTATGAAACCAGTGTAATGAAACTAATTTACACACTTACTGATCTTTGTTCCAAATTGACCTGCAGAAATAAATGTATTCTCCGCCTCGTTTCTGATCTGGAACCTCTCTCACAAAGCAGGTTTTGCTTAGTTAGCTAAGCTTTAGATTATGGATTAGATAATGCGTGCAGCATAATTTCAGGGCTTTGAATATAATACATCTCAAAGACCATTCAATGTCCTGACAGATCCTTTCATTGGAGGTGCATCCCATTGCCATTTTTGGCATTTTTAAAAAGATTTTTAATCTTTACAATAATCAGAAGACTCTGACACTTACATATGACCTAATGATATAACGAGGCAGTTCTTTATAACCAAATGTAAAGATTTAAGATGTTTGATCTCATCTCCTACAATGAGACAATAACTCACTTTTGTCTGGGAGTTGTCAAAAGATATTTGTAGTCTCAGTCTTAAAAAAAAAAAAAAAACAAAAAAAAAAAAACTCCACTACAAGTGCCAGCCCTGCATTTGGGCTTTACCTGTCTTTCCAGCTCAGCTTCTACTCAGCTCAGTCCCTGTCTGCCATTTCAGTCAGCCTTGTCTGCTCTTTCTGCCAGTAATTTCATGAATGGTTGCCTGTAGGCCACATCCTTACATCATATTTGTTTTAAGGTCGATAACTAAAGCCATGCTTCAAGTTTGACAATTGACTGACTCTAGTCTCTAGTTGTGAAGCTACCATGCATTATTTACAGATCTTGCTGTTGTCAGTCATGGTCTAACCAGATCTGTGTAACTCATTATGCTTCTGTGAATCAGGACTTTTCAAGCTTTGACTGTGTCCTAGACCACACAGGCGTTCGCTCTACAATCCCAAACACAAAAAGTGCATAGAAAAGTCTGGAAATGGCTCAAATGCTCTCAAAACCAGGATCTGAGAATTATTCCAGACTTCCTCTATAAAAGCAGTAAATCAGTGTGGGTTTTATCATAAATTTTCCTCTGGTCAAGTGTAAGAGCAAACTGGGGAGCTATATTTATCCTTTTTACAAAAGCGGTAAGAAATCATACCACACTTTTTGTGTGTGTGTGTGTGTGTGTGCTTATGTATGAGGGGGGTTGTGTATGTGTAATTGAATCTCTGAGTGTGTGACATCCTTTCTGTATGTTTTCATAAGTTTAAGTGACTTTGCATTAAAAATGTTTAAAAATCTTTTTAATGCTACACGGGTCTTTATACCATGCTTGTGAGTAAATGTGTGCAATTGTTAATGGGAGATCGCTCTCGCATAGACATACATTACACAACAGGTAGGTGCACTTCTGACCAACTTCTAAAGAATCAGCCTCTCAGTCTGGTCAGTTATTCCTTTCTTGGCCTATTAACACTTCACACTTGCACGTGAGATACCATTTGCTTTTGGCCTTTGTTGTGCCGTGATCGAAAAAGGATCAGCAAAAAAACCCCAAAAAACAAAAGCAGGGTCACTGATGAAAGCTCGCTGAACCAGTTTAGCAGTTCAGTTTGCATGAGCTTATCTGGCCCTACCGGCTTTCATTGTCGTATAGCAGTTTTTGTTTGAGGTAATACTTGAATGAGCTATTTAAGGCCTTGCCCTTATTGATCGGGATTTGAATAATAAGTTTTGCTTTTCACCCACCAAATGAGGAAACATGAAATGGTTTAAAATGCAACGCTTTGATAAACCCCCATCACGTCAAGAGCTGAACCCCAACACCTCTAAAAAGTAAGATGACATAATTGCAATGCTCTCCTCCCTGATTTAGTCCTCACTCTTTTAAAACTAAGCTTAGCCAGGTAGGATCTACTCATGCAGCATACTGTCAGCAGACCCCTGTCGGCTGCAGGTCAAAGTGCTTATATAATGCTTAATTCTCTCTCACTTGATTTAGGGATGTTTTCTAACACACTGTATATCAAGCTGCCTGGATTAAGTAGCGTGCTCGGCTTACGTTTAGACTTATTTGTAGCTCAGATTTTTTTTGAAAAACAATGGAAATGGACGTAATGAACGTAACACCCTTTGACACAAAATGCACTTTACAGACAAGATGCTAATTATAAGCTGCTACTGAAATCAGTGTACATTAGTAAAGCAGAGTATGTCAATCCGCCCTGCGCTTTTTATTCTGCGTGCTTTTAGAGAATTAGTGTTGTTCTGAATGTTCTAGCATGTGGCTCGCTAAATAATAAGTAGTGGACTGGTCCACTGGTATGTGTGGGAAAAGAGAAGCGCGTTGGTGGGTTTTGGACTGGCAGGCAGACTGTGTAATACCTGCAGTGCTAGGTGTGGTTGAGACTTTAAGTGGGTGATTGTGGGTGGAGGTGGGCTGCTGCAGGATGATTGCCATGCCTCACTCTGCGTCTCTGCATTGAACTCAGTGGGAAGTTGCTGCCTGCAATAATATTTGCACAAGGATGGAGTTTCAGCACAGGCCTTGTACAGCATACACAAAAGCGCTCTCTCTCTCTCTCTCTCTCTCATGCGCGCTCTCTCTCATGCTCTCTCTTTCTCCTGCATTCTCACTTGCTTTCTTTTACTCTTTCCTTCGGCATGATGGAGATGGTCTTGTGCCTCATGCGTTTAATTTTCTCATCTTTTCAAATCCTATCTTCGTATTCATGCTCACTCCACCCTTAAAGATAAATCACTGACAGCTAAAACCAAACCATTCTATAATTTTCAAGGATTAATTTTACACTTGAAACTCACTGAATATGGAGAATTTCATTTGGAATGAGAAGTCTAACCTCAGTACAAACTACATAGTTTACTTTGATGAAGTTAAAGCCTTTTTTATGTTTTTCCTCTGTTTCATTGTTTATTTAAAGTGTGAGCTGTGAATATATAAAGTAATAGTATAAGTAAAAGTATAAGTAATATAAAGTGCCCTACGATACAGTGTAATTATAAAGTTCTATTTAAATCATATAGCAAGGCACCAGTGGAGGCTCTAAGTCTTTTGTTCTCTGTTCACGCTCAGTAAAACAAAAGAAATGAAACAAGTGCATCATACTGCTCTGGAGCCCCTTCATTATTTTTGGCCTGTGAGCAGATAGTATTGCCAAAGATCTGTCCCTTTTTATTCCCTTTAAATTGAGCTTTTTATTTTTAGTAATTTAGTTTTCATCTGTGTGTATTAAGTCAGACCATAAACCAGATCTTCTATCCATTCTTTACTAAAACTTACCAAAAAGAGATAACTTGCCTGAAAAAATGTACATGGTGTATGTGTATTCTTTCTTCCTCCCTCTCTCTCTCTCTCTCTCTCTCTCTCTCTCTCTCTCTCTCTCTCTTTCTCTAATGTGTTTGGTTTAGGGCATGTGATGGTATATTCATCTGTGGCTTAGGCTGTTAAATGATCCTGTCATATGTTCGCACTTAAACATCATTGCATGTTTGTTGATTTTTCTTTTCCAGCCTCTCAGCCAAGAGTCGAACTGAAAGGCTTTTAAAGAGTTCAGTTGAAGTTTTGTTAAATTGGGGTCACATGAAAACTATACCCGATGAAGCTGATGAATTTGGCAGCGCTGTAATTAATTTGATCTGGTCAGTTGTATCTCTATCAGCAGAGCTGTTTTTAAATACCTTTCTGTGAGGTTCCAGACAGGTTCATCTTGGGGCCTGTTTCATTGAACTAATTCTTTGTTTCTTCATTCTTTAATTCTATATTTGATCTATTTGTTAAATCTGATCTTGCTTACAGAATTGGCCAAGATGATAGTATTTAAAATGAACAGGATCAGTTCCATTGTACCACAGTTAGTTCTGTCCTCAGTGTGACTGGCGGAAAGACATTCTACGTAGTCTCTTTGCCTGTAACCTGGAAACAACAACCAGCTGCTAAAACATGACATCCATATTAAAGTTTATTTCTAATAATGGTAGTGTGTAGCTGGTTCTCCTAAATAGATTGTTTGCATTAACTTAACTTAATTTCCAGTGTAGACGTCTTTAGGTTTTCCTTTCTTTAGTAGATGTTTATGCAGCATTACTTCAACCTTACTTTAACCTAAGTTTTTGTATCATGGTGAACAACTAAGGTGTGAATATTGGCACAGACTACCTTTGACAGCAGCATCCCATATCCTTGCTTAACATGTCCTCTCCTGTTGTACAGCCTACTGTACCAACTTATTAGTTTGCCGGAAAAAAACACATGGTATAAAACATGTATTGTGATAAGCTGTGTATTGTGAGACTGATGAAAGTATCATGTTATATTTTTTTGCCATATTGCTAACCCCTAATTGCTTATTAGATTTCATTCCGCTCAGAAGGAAAAATAGATTTTCATGCTTTTTTTCTTAACCATGTTATCAATTTTTGTGTCATAAATATGTATGCCTTCTGTATCATCCGATTGTGAATGTAATTGTAATTATAATATGGGGGTAGGGGATTCTCACACATGAGCCTGTAATTAGTTTTACCTGTAAAGTTATTAGTGTAATTAATGAACCTGTGTGAATGGAGTTTGCCATGCCATGCAACCTTGCAGTGAATTTCCAATTTGCATAGCTAATATATGCTTAATCAGATCTGCTGGTTTATTAAAGGAGTAATTTTGTGGTTCCCTTGAGATATTTGTTTCCTCTCTGTTGTCTGTCTCTGTATTCCTGCACTGGAACTGAAAATGGCCACTAAGAGAAGCTTTTTCATCTTTGTGTATTGTGTGTATTTTCCCTAAGTTTCAATAGGAAGACGTGTTCAAGACCCTTTGGCTGAGCTTGTGAAGATTGACCCTAAACACATCGGCATTGGTACTTACCAGGTCAGTGACACGGAAGAACAATAGAAGATTTGATTTTTGAATAACTTGCTTTTTGAACAAACAACATTGACAGAAATGTCGTTTGTAATGGAATACTGAAGTAAAAATGTATACATTCCAGCGGTAGACGTACTACATTAAACCCAGTATGATGTGTTTCGTT
Source organism: Hepsetus odoe (assembly GCA_017165825.1). Lineage (NCBI taxonomy): Eukaryota > Metazoa > Chordata > Actinopteri > Characiformes > Hepsetidae > Hepsetus > Hepsetus odoe. The sequence continues at coordinate 13,835,139 of CM029367.1, forward strand.
TTTAGCCATTTTATTCAACAGTAGTCAGCACTCCTGTTTTTATTTTATAAAGGCAAATCTTTTTTTTTTTTTCTTCAACATTGAAACCATTAATCAGTTCACATAACAACACGTATGATTGATTGCGCAGTCTTGCAGTGCTTTTTGTGTGATGGTGTGTTTGGCTGTTTTGAAAGCGCTCAAAGCGTTGGAGTATTACTAGGCACTTTCCCAACACTGGCCGGGATCTTAAATTTTGAGTAATAGCTTCTCTAAACAGGAGTCAGCTGGACTGGTGAGCTAATCCCCTCTCCTGTCTGTTTGCTTTTGCTGTCTCATATTGTGCATAATCCATTTTTCTGACACAATTAATTCAATTACGTTTACCGGTAGCATCATATGTTGACTCTATACTGGGGCACGTTCATATCCTCCCTTCACTTTCTTCATCTTCTTTCTCCACTCTTAACGTTCTGCTTGCTCGCTCACTCACTTTTCATCTTCCCCTTTCTTTTATTAGAAAATGTGGCCCTCAACTCTGGAGGACCTCTTGGCAAAATAAATGCAGATTAGTTCACTGTAGAAAGAGTTTGTTGATTTTAGAAGGCTGGCGATATGGGAAGGGAAAAAAGTGAGTTTGTGTGTTCTGAGCTTGTTCTGTGTGTGTTGTGTTAGAAAGTTTCCTTTCAATGAAAAACATACAGCAAGAAAATCTGCATCCAAGTCGGGGGAACAGAAAAACAGGCACTTTTAAATGTATTAAGTAAATCTCAACTGCTGTTGACTTTGGCCCAGTTAATATAAAGTACTGAATAAATCATGATTTTAAAAAGTGACATTTTGTAAACATAGTATTTAAACATACACCAGTAGTTTTAAGTTGAATAAAACGATATAGTCTGATATGATTGTCTGTTTTCAAAATGGTTCCTATCTCAGACACCAGCTACTTGCACAGTCTTAAAGAGCTTATATCATAACACCTCAGTTTCCCTCAGTTTTTAAAATAAAATAGTTTGGTTTACTGTGACGACATGTTTCCAAATCTACTGAACGCTGGAATCTACTGATATATGAAAAAGAGAGTTCATTTACATATCATTCTTAAAGTTAATAACAAAGACCGCTTGGTGCATTCTAAAATATTTTGGAAAATGGCAATTTAATTGAACAATTATAACAGTTATTAAGTGTAAATGACATTAACACAAAAAATGTGAGCATCTATTATAAGTTTGCATATACATTTTTATAAAAAGCAAACCTTATAAGGAGAATGATAAAGTAGGAAAACTTGAAACTAGGCTTCTTATCATTATTATCAATGTTTTAGTGAATCAAGGACTTCTTCGGAGCTTACTACACACTGAGTACCTGCATTCACCTGTCAGCCATGACATTAAATCCAGCTGCCTGATATTGTGTCGCCCCCGACTTAGGCTGCCAAAACAGCTCTGACCACTCAAGGCATGGATCCACAAAACCTCTGACGGTGTCCTATGGTATCGAGCACCAAGGTGTTCACACCAGATCCTCTAAAGTCCTGGAAGCTGTGAGGTGGGGCCTCCATGGATCAGTCTTTATTATTATTATTTTTTTTATCCAGCACGGTCTTATCTGCTTGATCAGATCATGATCCTGGGAATTTGAAGGATAAGTCAACACCTGGAACACTTTGTCATCTACATCAGATAATTCCTGAAGAATTTCTCTAGTGTGGCAGAGTGCTTTAGCCCGCTGAAAGAGAGCACTCCCAATACCAGAGTCATTAAGGGGTGTACTGTGTTTGCAACAGTGTTAAGGAAGGTGAAAGTGAAAGTGACAACCCTTGTCATTGCGAGGTCACAGCACTGCACACCATGAACCACAACGAAATTGGACCTCTGCTTTTAACCCATGCACACAAACACCGTGCAGCAGTGGGCAGCTATTGAAAGCGCCCGGGGAGCAGTGACGGGGACGGTACCTTGCTCAGGGGTACCTCAGGGCAACCTACTTTTGAGGGAATCGAAGCCACAATCTTCCGATGCGGGGTCAACTCCCTAACCACTAGGAAGGTACTTTGTGTCAAAGATGAACACGGTGTAGAACACCACACAGAGCATACTTGTGCCATCTTTTCTCTAGGTTAGTAATAAGCACACACGCACATGCGCGCGCACACACACACACACACACACACACACACACACACACACGTCCGTCCATCCACATGATACCACACAAAAAAGGCCTTGTTTTTGGATTGGTCCATGTTCTAATGGATGAGACAATCATTTGATATGTAATATATCCCTCATATCCCCCAAATATTTTAGTGTAATGGTTAATTGGTGGACATGTTTTCAAATAAAGCACTTTCTTTAATACTTTTTAAATGGATTTAGTGCACCGCAGCATGTGACAAAATCATTGTACTCAAAAAAATACAATATTTAAAATGTGACACTATTGGTAGTGGTTTTGTCCTTTCTAACTTATCAGAAAAAAATATAAACATTGTGGAAATTTCTTAAAGTTCTGTATTTTTTGCCATGTAAGCCATCCCTACCTGAAAATGGATCTAAAAGTACATAATGCAAACTCTCAGATCATTGATCTCTCAAATAGGCAAATTTGAAGAACACTGTCTGTCTGCTAAACAAAACTTGACTTTTAAATGGCTTTCCATTGATGATAAATCTGTGGAACTTCAAAATTGATTAATTACTCAAATGATAAATTGACCTATGTGGTGTAATAAAAGTGTGCAAAATCTTTGCCATAAAAAAAAAACTATTTACTTAATCATGTGCTAATTTTTCCCGGCCAAAGCACTTTTTATCAGTTAAAGTACATCTGTAATTAGTTGCGATTTAACCCCAATCTTACAGAGAGGTGGTGTGTAAGTGTTGTGTGTATTCTCTGGGGAAATACACATGTGTCTGTCAGCACCCAGCGTTTATTTACCCTGTCACATGATCTGGGAGGGGAGAAAGCAACACAAGCTGCTTCTCCCCTGTACTGACATGCTGAGTGATGAGGGTGGTTGTGTATGTACTTGTGTGCACGCAGTAGGCCAGTGCAGAAGATGTGTAAAAAATGTTTTTTCCTCCCCCTGGATATAAGGCTGTCCTCAAGTTACTTATGCAGAAGTGTTTTGTATCCCTATTTGACATGTGGGTTAAATTTCAGCTTTTGAGAGACAGCACAAAACAGAAAAGCATCTGTATTTAAAGACTGATTAAATCAACATTTATTGAACTTAGATTCTTTTAGGCTGATCTGAATATTTTGCCTATATATATGTTTTTATATTCTGAAACATAGTCTTTTGTTAAGCCTTTCCACCTCAGTAGAATTCTCAACCACTCTTTGATTCCTGAAAAGTTTCAGATAGGGCGTGTTGTCATAGTGTTAAACAAGATATTTTTATGAATAAGGAGAAAATGGCCTTTACACAACTATAGAAACTATGTTCATGGTGGAAATGATCTCCTTCCTGGGTAACTCTGATTTAAGACTAAATATGGCTATGCTTCCCTGCAGACTCTTTCCTCAGTCACTTGTTTAGCCACCATGGAGCCGAGACACAGAAACAGTCATAGCAGGTTTGCCAAATTAGTTTGGCTGTTTAATATATGATATGAATGATTGCACATTGAGTTGAGTTTAAAACGTGTATATATTAAAGTTATTTGTCATGAAAGATGTCATGCTTAGACCCTTGAAATCCTAACTGACACACGCAATGTGAAATTCAGTTACCCTTCACTTATGTTAAGTTACGTTAATAGCCTACTGTTAATAATACTGCTTTGCAGAAATAATATTGAGTATAATTGTTACTAGAAATTACATGATTTAACATCACTGTATTTTGTCAAATTTGTTCATGCAGGATCACCCCTTATTAATAGCACATGGCCTTTTGTGGCCTTTTGCTTTATTTAATCAAAATTCTACGAATGCGACGCTTGAGATGAACAAAGGTTGTGAAAGATGAAAGGCTGATGCTATTATGAAACATATGTTTCTGGAAAAGTAGGGTAAGGTTATGGAGGCCTTTGTAAAGTTCATGCCTGTGAAACTGATTCCAGACTGTTTTGCGGTTGATGATCTGCGCCACATTATTGTGTTTCTGTCAGTGTTGTGCCCCGTCAGTCACTTAGAGGAGGTGGGTCCTCTTGTATTTTGGTTTGTATAGTAAGCTGTCAGTCACTGAAAGATAGGCGGAGTGAGCGTGTTCAGATTTCCCTAGCTGGCTAAAGGTCCCAGAGGGCACATTTTACCATTTTACCCAGCTGTGTGAGAAAACACTGCACACACACCCCCGGATATTAAAGGAACTGTCAGTCTTCTGAAAGAGCTCTTTTTCTCACTCTTGCATAGTCTCTCACTTTCTCATACACTCACTCTCTACATCTCTGCATGGCTGTAGGTATCATCTTTGAGCAAGACTGAAGCTTATAAAGCAACAGCAGTAAAATTTGCCCAACGGGCCTTAGGGTGATTTTGTGAGAGTTGTTGAGACAAGATTTACTGTGAGACAGGTTAGAGAAAGAGCAGGTGATGTCATATCCAGAGCAGACAGTCTCTGTATGATTTATATAATATCTCTTTATGATTTGCTCTCTCCTCCCTGAAGGGAACAGGAAGGAAATGAACAGAGGAGAGCTGATTGACACTAGATTGACTATTGATGATGATAGATTGCTCTGGACTAATGTAGCGTGGGAAAATGAGCAACATAATCCCCCCCCCCCCCTCACTTGTTATAAAACTGTATAACTGTCATTATGAATATCTTTTATTTAAGTCCTTACTCATTCTCATCAAGTCTTTTCTTACACTCGTGCCACTTTCTTGTGGGACTCAACAGATATAAAAAAATAGGAATGCTATAATGTATTTAAAAGAGCAAATAGTTCAGATGATACTGTCTGATATAATTTCCTATGGTTGCATGTTTAACCAGACACCATTAATTCAATTAAAGGCTGGTTTACTTTGTAAAGTATAATGTTTATAATGTATTTGTTTTTGATGGAACTTGTTCTCATTTTCCAGTCTTTGCTCATACCTGTAAGCCTTGCTTTTGTGTGTTTTCTCACACTCAAGAAGACTAGCCTGAGGCACTTAGGCTGCCTGGGAGTAGATAAAGTCTTCCTGTGCATTTTGGCAGGTACTTACCAGCTGAAGACCTGTGAACTAAAAGTGGGAAGTGAGCAGATGTGGGGCCAGCACACCTATCAGAATTAGTCATTAAAACGTTGCTTCGCTGCCATGTTTCCATCACTTGATTTACTGCCTGAGCTGCCATTATTTTTCACATCTTTTCACAATCGTAGCACATTGCTAGTGGAGGCTTATGTGAAATGAGGTTTTAAATGGCACATTGAGGTCGGCTTTAAGAGACTGTTCATATTAAAAACAAACAGGATGCACTGATACAGATTCAGTACATACTGGGTCAATATAATGACCAGTGAGAGTGACATTATTGTGGCTGTATCAACAACTAGTAGAATCGTTCTGCTTTAAAATGTTCACAGTCGCAATAAGACTCTTATCCAGGACTCCAATGATGCATTCTCTAATTTGTAGCAGTGGCAAGCTTAAATGTCCAGCATGCATTCTCTTTAAATTTGTGGTTTCACAAAAAGGTGAGTGAAATGCTCTCATTTCATTTCATATGGCCCTTATCTCTGGCATATTTGGGACCTCAGCTTTAGGAGAAGAATTGTTTGACACTTTGGAAGATTTGACCTTTGGCGATGGTCATCAGGCCTACCTTAAGCATTGTCCACGCTGTGCGTCAAGACTCAGGATGAGCTCAGCTGTTTTTTGCTCTTCTGTATTTGAGCCTTTCATGTTTTGCTGAAAGTGCAGGTCTCTAGTTACACAGGAGGCAAAGGGTTGGGAGGTATGTAAAGGGATCCCCCCGTGAAACATCTTTTGTGTTTTCAGCTCTCTCTGGGAAGTGTATTTTCAGAGCCTGCAGCTGGTTAGATCCATGTTGGATCATGAGGGAGAGGGAGAGGAGAGCAGGAGACTGATTGACATCTTAGAATGGCAGCTTTTCATGAAAAAGCTGTTAACTGGGCCGAGTGTGGACAGAACCACTTTGTTCTGGCACTGGGGCCCATCCAAGCCAAACAGGACCTCGCACCTGAATTTAATCTCACTCTGTGTGTGTGTGTGTGTGTGTGTGTGTGTGTGTGTGTGTGTGTGTGTGTGTGTGTGTGTGTGTGTGTGTGTGTGTGTGTGAGAGAGAGTATGAGTGAGAGAGAGAGAGAGAGAAAACTGGCCTGTTGGAGGTGAAGCTGAGAGTAATCAATGCCTGTGTTTGTGTTAGTGGCGGCTTATACTTCGCACAGCCTGACTTGTTAGTGTTGAAGCGGAGAGTATTGTGTGTGTGTGTGTGTGTGTGTGTGTGTGTGTGTGTGTGTGTGAGAGAGAGAGTGTGTGTCTGTGAAAATAGAAAGAGGAATTGAGTGTTGTGTGTGTTTAAAACACATGTAGACGCCCATATTTCCCAGATGCTCTAATTGAGTTTGGGCTGTTGTGTCTTGAGGGTTGTCCCTGCAAAGAGATGTGAATGAGGAACAGAGGTAGTCGCCGTATGTGTGTGTATTGGATAAAATAAGGAGTGTCAGGTTTAAGTCAGCCTGTTTATTTAGGCAGTTCAGTTTCTTGGCACATCTGTTTGATTGCAACAACCTACCCTTTCAGCATGAGCAAGAAGAAAAGGCAGCAGTGGATATAGTAGCTACAGGTTGTAAATAAATTGTGAAAACATATTGTGGGGTTGGGACAGCAGTCGTTGCGTTGAATGAGAATCAAATTCCAGCAGCTGTATATTCTCTGTAGGACACACACAGGCATTAACCTTACGAGCAACGCGTCAGTGTCAATCTTGTGCTGATAATAATTTACCACCCACATACTGTCTGTGTAGGGGTGGTCCTCTTGTAACATGGACAATCAGAAAGGAAATAGTGAAACAAAGGTACTAATTGAAAGGTACCATTTGTCAGCACAGCACACAGTGAACCACAATGAAATGCAACCTCTGCTTTTAATCCATTCACACCGAGCAGAGCAGTGATGGGGACGTTGCCTGGCTCGAGGGAACCTAAGGGCAATCTGCTTTTCTGGGATTTGAACCCATGACTTCCGAATCCTGGGGCCTAGTCCTTAACCACTAGGCCACCTCTGCCCCAAAAAGTGGCCTAGTCTGAGAAATGTGTGTGTGACTTACTTGGGGAAGTGGTTGCACCAGGTGGGTGAGTGGGTGTATGTAAAAATGCCAGCCCCATTAAAATGCCAGCCTCTCTTTACGTAGTGTGAATAAATCTTTCTGAATGAAATATATTTAATAACACTTCCCTGTCTGAAGGTATGTTATATTAAAGAATTTTTAGCCCTTAAACATTGATGGTCCACTTTTGGCAGCAGTGATGTACTGTGTTTTAGTGGGGCTTGGAGAGGACTTTTGACCTTTTTCTGTGGTTGGTGCTTTGAGTTTGCTTTATTATTGGGGTCTTGATCTAACTCTTTGTTTTTTCTGCCTTATGATCACAGGTGGAGCAATAGATTGTGTTCCTATTTTTAGTTCCTCATACTGTGTTTCTCACTCAGGAGCGATATTTCTTGGGTATCTTTATTCTTGTGCTCCTGACCCCAGCAGTGGCAGGCAGCCCGCTAGTAGTCACGGATCATTGGCAGTTCTCTAGCTTGACTGTAAGCCGTTTTGAAGTTTTTCTCCCAGTATGTGAGTGCTAATATTCACAGTGGGGGCGTCCCGCCTCGTAAATTAGCGTACCCTTCCACATAACTCCCTTTAAATGACTTAAAAAAATAGTTGTGTCGAGGAGGAGGGCTCACCGTGATTGATGGTGTCCTAATGAGTGTGCATTCCTTTGCTGGAGCTCAAAGCACCTAGAGGCGACACTTTTTGGTTGTCTTCCTATCTCAGTCTGCTCAGGGACTGTGAGAATTTTCGCTCCATCCGCGCCTCAGGCCCTCTGAAGCCAATCAGCTGCCAAATACTCAAAAGCTAACCTCAGGGTTAGGGTGAAACTATACAGGAAACCTGTCCACACACTTCTCAAGTTGCTTTCAGACGTTACACAGTTGCAGGTTTCTGTTGGTTAAGCAGTGGGAAATATTGCTTATTCTTTCTGGAAAGTACCTCAGACGTGTGATGAAGGATTGATGAGATGCTGTCAGTGACTTTACTTTCCAAAACCATGTCATAAAGTTACTGGGAGGTGATCATTGCATTATATTGTATTCTGATCAATGGGGTATGAAATGAAAGAAATTTGAAAAATTCAAGGGGTGCTTGAATTCTTGAATTGAAAGTAATTTTGAGTCATGTTTAAAGCAATAGTGTCAAAACCAAATGTTTTCCAGGATTCCTGTATGTTCTTGAGAGAAGATACCGATACCCCCCCATCATCCCGAAAGCACAGTGGCATAGCTGTCACCTCTTTAAAGTTTCAGTGGGAGCAGGCAAGAGTAACTGGTGATGTTTTGCTTGACTCGTTCTGTGATATTGATGGCATTACCTGCATTATATAACACTAGATAAGTGGAATTATGCTTCTTAATTATACTTTTACATAAACTGTACTATTCTCCATTTAAGAACCCTCTAAAGTAACTTATCTTTATAATGACGGCACTTCACTACTGTAGCCTTTAGAGGTATATCTGTAGCTCATAGCATTCAAGGACCCTTAAGACTTTTCATTTTTCAACTCCGAGATTCCCATCTCGGAGGACAACTAGTGCTTGTGTATTAATGTCACTATCGCAGTATGAAAGAAGTGACTAATTAAGCTTTCTGATGGCCTCACAGATTTCAGGGAAAATTAAAAAGCTTAGCCAGTGTTAAAATAATGCAACCACCTTGATGTCAAAACCTATATTATTTTCCAAGTTATGCAGAATGACTATCCCCATATGAGATTATCTTCATCTATCTAAGCTATCTAATATATCATGTTCTGGACTTAAACATCCTGGTTTAAAGTCAGCCACCGGTCGACTAGAATGCTGGGCTAATCTTCTGCATCCCCTGTCCACAGCAGCTTCTTTAAGAGGTCTTTTAATCTCATCCCTCTCACCCAAACCTTAAACGCTACTGTATCTCCCACTTGATGTAGTTCATTTTGCCATCATTATTAGTATGTACTTAATAAATCTGCTCCATTTGCTGTGGTGCCTGTTTTCCCCACTGCACCAGTCAGCTTCTGCTCTGCTTTAGGAGTCCATTAACACCTCTAGCACAAAAGCACAGGGCCCCTTTGACAGAGCCATGTGGAACCTCACTGTAACCGGCACCTGTGTGATCCCTGTTTTAGTCGTTTTGGTACTGGGCATTAAAACATCATCACCTTTTTTGCACTCAGAGAAATGGATCAATATGCTAAGAGCTTGTGTGCAATAGCTATCTTAAGAAAGAAACTGGGCTGGTTTGATATTTATTAGCTACAGCATCCACACTTCTTTTGGCAGCTCCTTAGAGGTGCAATAGTTTAGCGGTGTGATTTTAAGAACACCCGTCCAGGAATAAAGTTTGAGGTTTTAACCAGCTCCCATGCAGTGAGGCATATTTTTTAAGTGTCAGATGCTTAGCAGAAAACTTTAGAAACAGTAATTGTTTTCTGGCGTAGTTTAACACGGGGGTTTTTGTAGCAACATCTGTTGCTCAGACCATCCTCCTTTTCTGTCTCTGTTTTGCTGGGCATGTTTTCACAGTCCTCATACAGTGTGCTTTATCACAATGGATCACGGTGCTTCAGACGGCCCACTGCACTCCATTATGGCTAATTTGAAACATAATTATGCTGGGATGCCATAACTCAGCCATTGTTGAACATTATCTGCTACTGAAATATAGTGAAGCTTTGGATCGTTAAAAAAAACATCTGCAATAAAACTGAGGTTAAAAGTAATCTTTCGAGTATATAATAATTCAACCTTACACATTAGACATATGTCTTTGTTTTTGGTGCTGCATTGGCGTTTCACAGCCTTTCACTGTATGGAAATGTCGAAGAAACTGAAAATGCAATATTCCAAGGGTTAATAACCTACAGACCATTAAAGACCCAAATATACCCTGCTGTAGTTTTGTCCAAAATTTCTCCCATTCAAGTAGTAACACCCTCTCAAGGCAAACCACTGTGTCTAAACGTGTGGAATTATATATAGTCTGTCATTGTTTATTATTCCTGCCCCTTTCTGTTTGTGTGTGTGTGTGCGCGTGAGAGAGAGAGAGAGAGATGAACATGTGTACTTAGGGAGTTGGATGTATATACTTTGTTTATAGAGAAAGAGCCATAGGCATTTATAGTGTCTGCATGCATGCAAGTTTACACAAATAATATATTCAGCCACACACTCAGACAACTTCAGTACAGACACACAGAGATAACATTCAGATTAGGAATAAGATTCATGTTCATTTCCATTTACAGCACACCTCTTCCACACTTCATCCGTCTATGGGTCTGTGTTGTTGCCCTTTAATGAAAGGCACTTCTGTTGGATTTTCCCTAAACGAAAGAGGTGATTATAGGAGCCAAGTGCTAAATCTCTCACTGTGCTCAGTTCTCTTTAAGTTTTTAATACTCTTTCATGTGATTATGACTATGATGTGTGGCACAGAGGTCATCCGAATATCTTTAATCATGCTGCGCCTGTGCGTGTGGGTGTTTGTTTTTGAAACACACTTCATCAAAAGGAGCTGGGATTTTATGTGTTCATTGGATTATATGTAAAGCAAGTGTTCAAGTCTATGAATGTCTTTTACAACTGTGGACTTTCTGAAATGCCTGTGTTTAGCTGCTGAAATGTTTAGAAGGAACACACATGAAACGGTGCTGAAGTGTTCCACTTGTGAAGTGAAGCTTTATCAAGTACGTTTCTAGTTTGTTTGCTTTCAGTCTTGGTGTAGCTTGGCCGAGGTGTTCGTAAGTACACGCACGTTTTTAGCCAGACTTGAATAAAATGGTCAAAAATGTAACTAATTGAAATGCCCTGTTTATTATTTTTATATAATTTACAATGGGGTAAAGGAAAACTTAAACAAAAAATCTAATTGACCTCTTTTCAGCTTACCTCAGCTAAGAAAGGCATCACCAACTCATTGAAATTGCTTCTCCATCTTTTTCAAGCTCAGAGATTGGCAACTGTGAAGATGTTTAGGACTCAAGGACTCGATGTTTAGGAGTCTTCTAATTTCAGTTCCATAATTTCAGTTTTTGTCCAAAATGTTGTTCCATAGTCTTGTTCTTTTTTTTTTTTGCTTACGATAAATATCTCGAGCCACGTAAACTAGTTTGTATGACCAATCTGTGTAATTGGACCTCGGAGGAAAAAAAAAAAATAATCAAAAAATCATTTATGGAACTCAAAGAGTAAAACATCATGCTATTAATAGCCTAATTAGTAGCTAAAGATTATTGAGTTAGCTAAGCTTTTTTAGTTTGTAGTGCAGGATTGTCCAGAAGTCTTGTGCTTGCCCGCTGTTCTTCATATTTTGCTTCCAAAGAGCCAGACTGTCTTGTATTTTTTTGATGTATTGTTAAGGAGTAGTTCCCCAGTTTTCCTGAAGGAATTCCAAGGTTCTGGCTCTTATTTGTACACTGTGTGCACAATTATTAGGCAAGTAAGTATTTTGAGGATACATTTTTATCTGGAACAAATCCAGTGCTGTCAATTCAATCCAAATTATTAATAACCCTGAAACCTGAATGTTTTACAAAGGAAATGTGAGTGTGAACATTCTAAGGGGAAAATATAAGTGTGCACACTTTTTAGGCAACTAAATGAAAAATGAAAGATTTTCTCAGCTCACTTGTTTATCTTCATCAGTTAAAGTGCACATAACAAACAACTCAACATTCATGAATAAACATTTAAAAAAATAAATAAATCCATGACCCATATAGCCACCTTCTTTTCAATAACAGTCATTATCCTTCCATTCATGGAGTCTGTCAGTTTCTTCATCTGTTGAGTCCATAAAACCTTTGAAAAACCTGCCTTGAGATATTTTTTGGACCAGTCTTGACATTTCAGCTTCTGCGCCTTGTTCAGTGGGTGTCGGGTTTCAGCCTCCCTTACCTTTGCCATGTGAAAGTGAAAGTGACTATGCTTGTAATTGACAGCACACAGTGAACCACAACGAAATGACATCTCTGCATTTTACCTACACAAACATGTGCGGGGGGAGGGGGGGCAGAGATTGGGACAGTACCTCAGGGCAACCTACTGGTCTGGGATTCGAACTCATGACCTTCTGATCCTGGGGCCAACTCCCTAACCACTAAACCACCGCTGCTTCTGAGCACTGAACACTTCTGGACACTCCAGGTAGGTTCAGTTCTGGAATATGACAGCACTGGAGGATCATGGGTTCGACCCTATTGACTATTTGCAACAAAACCGTTTGATGGTTCTGTGATCACGCCCCAATATTTTAGAAATTTGCTAAGTGCTGCATCCCTCTGAGAGACTTTCTGCAATTTTACTTGTCAAAATCTCTTTTTTTCACCATTTTGTCAGAGGAAACGAAGCTGCCTAATAATTATGCACACCTTGATTGAGGGTGTTGATCTCTTTTGGCCACACCCTCCCTCATTACAGAAGTACACATCACTTAAATTTACATTTGCGGCATTTAGCAGACGCTCTTATTAGGACTTCCATGTCCTAATTACGGGGACAGTCCCCCCTGGAGCAACTCAGGGTTAAGGGTCTTGCTCAGGGACCCAGTGGTGGTAGTGCTACAGGTGGGATTTGAACCTGGGACCTACCCTACCACTAGACCACCGCCACCCATATAAGCAGAGTGCACAACATGAGGCTCGAACTCACGACCCTGAGATTTTAAATGCGTAAAAATATTTATATGGTCAAAATACCCACTTGCCTAATAATTGTGCACACAGTGTAGTCTGTTCCTGATACATGTTCCGTACTCAGAGGATACATTTTTTTAAATCTGTGAATCCACACAATTACCTGTTAATCATTCAAGCTAACCAAAGCCACCTAACTTTAGACATGAATCTGTGATGAAGCCTGCGTTTAGTAAACTGGTGATGATGAATGTTGTGTTTAAATCCCTTTATTTTGGCACTTTTTGCAGCCTGTAACAGTCAAACATTTGTTCCTATATCTTTAATTTAATTTACTCAACATGCCAAAGATAACACAGTTTGACAGGTAAAATAGTATTTTAAAATAGTGCAAAAATACTATTTGTATTTGGTTTCTTTCTGTATGTGGGGTTAAAAAAGTTCAGTGATGTCTGAAGTTCCTAGAATATGCTCATTGGAGAACATAATGTTAAATGAAAATTAACTAATACATTATAAGATATTAAAAGAAATAGTCTTGCTTGTTAATTACTGGTATGGAATTTTTGACCAAATGTGAAGGTATTGGATGTAAAAAAAAACAAAAAAATCAGACCACTGGAATTATGTCTGTTCTGGATGTAATCTTGACTTGTCTCAAGGCCAAGCTATCTTATTCATTGTGGAAGTTGAGTATCTGAAGAAGAATCTTCTTCTTACCAAAATACTAAAGATGCAACTGCTTTACCCCTCTACTACCAGGGCTTTTAAGAACAGTAACGTCTTCCATATGGTTGAGAGTCCTTTTGCAGTTCAGACAAAGACTGGACAGAATTCCCCATTTGCTCCTAATTTTTGTCAGTTTTGGAGTCTACTCTGTGGTTTTCTTCCCTTTGAATTCCATCTCCATTAAAAGAAAAAGTCTCCAAAGTGTGAAAAGTTCGGTTGGATTAACTTTATCAATTCCCTGCGCTTAATGGAAAACCCCTGCGAGTGGACTTTGAAGTGTCACAGATGCTTTCCAACAAAAACACGCTTCGAACTTTTCCCCATCTCTCTTGAGGCAAAGTTATCCATGCGTTGCTGCTTTCCTTGTCTTTTCTCTCAGACCGACATGAAGACCACAAGGTATTCAGGGTTAGGGCTTGACCACCACTCACACAACAGTGGCCTTGTAGAGAGACTTGTTTTCAGAGTGTGACTTTGACAGCACTTAATAACGTTCAGATAATTCTCCTTCTAGATAGATTTCAGTGCGGTTACTATTTGCAAAAGCAACTTGGACCATCCAGTGAAAACTGAGCTGATTTAGGAGTTATGCCAAAAAAGAAGCCGTAATATTTGTATATGTGGATTAATTTACATGATCAAATACAAGTAAATTTGAATATTTTGCATGCCTGGTTGTTTGGATTCTCATGTTTTTATTAGAATCCAACAGTGATCAACATTTTTTTTTCCCAGTATGCTGGTTGAACAGTAAAGTTTATTGTCTGCCTTGCACACACACACTCAGAAGTCGATACATATATACAAATCCTGCCACACACACCAACTGAAGCAAGCTTGGTCACTCTTTCCAGCATGACGTGTCACAAAGTTTGCTGAAGGCGGCGCTGGACGGCGTGGTGGAGGAGTGTGTGAGCTTCGTAGGAGTGGACATCAACATCTGCTCCGAGACGCTGATGAGGTACAAGCCAAATAGTTTCCAGCAGCAGTCACAACATGGCAACTTCACACTCGCCTCCCACTACTGCTCACTGCTCTGTTTAGTCTGACACCCCACTCAGCCTGAGCTAGACTGCAGCCATACACACCTACAGACCTTCACACAAACCCCTTTACACATTTATGTTCACACACTCACACTTCAACGAAGTCTTTTAGTCACATATTCTCTCTCTCATTCATACAATTTTCTCACAAACATGGTTCAGACTTTATATTTCATAAATATTTAGTGTTCCCTCATTCACAAAAATTAAACACAAAGGTGCCAAAAAGGTTTTTGGAGTGATTTAATGGGAAAGTTGCCTCCCTGAAGAACCTTTCAATTGATGGTTCTTTAAAAACATTCATGGAAGCGCTCAGCTGAAAGGTTCTTTAGGGAGCCAGCATGGTTCTGTGGCATTGCTCCAGTAAACTGTTTTGAACCCCTTTATTTGCGAATGTATCTTTAAAGCACACACACGAATATAAAAATAAATGTGTATATCATATTCATTCTCCATGCAGGGTTCATACAAATGCATGCCGACCTGGGCATTTATAATTTCTGTAATGTTGAAACACTTGAACACAGGCATAATAAACACTTTTCATTTCTCATGGCCTTTGACTTCATAGGATTGGGTTCAGAGCTAATAGCAAAATGTTTACTTTGCCTGTAATGCGAGCTTAGATTAATACAACTATAAAACAGAATGCCAATCAAGGTGCTATTTCTGTGTTCTCCATCTGGAGTCTGGACCTTTTTCATAAACACGCACAGCCTAATTACTGAGATATATGCACTACCCCATACGAAGAAAATTAATGCTAAATGCACGCTATTGGAAAGCTCATTTTACTGAAGGAGCTGAAGCCCTCGCTACTGCATCTAAAAGCTGAATTATGTCATGCGGGGCCAAAAGTGGTGGAGTGTGAGATCAGGTCATCTGTTTACCTGACTTTAAATGAGCTTTCAGCTCCAGAACGCCAGACACACGTTCTCTTGCTCTCACACTGCGCGTTCACGGCTCCAGTATTCAGGCCTTATTTATAAGTGATGACATACTATGTTTACTTAGCTGCTTTTGGAGGGAGCTGTCACTTTAAATTGCTCACACCATGTCACCATAAACGTTCAAAGTCTGTCTGTAATATATGAAAAGGTCACAAAGATTATGAGCTCTTCGGAAACCTTTCGCTAACTCCTTTGGAAAATGTGTCCAGTATTTGTACTAATCTATTGAACACGAATGTGTAAGGATTAAATAGTATGAAATAGAATTTCCTTGGGAGTGAACATTCAAAGTACAGTCTTTCACTCAGACTTCATAGTGAAAAGGGGTATTGACAAAGCCGATGACTAATACAGAAAAGGGCAGGACTTGGAGAACAACCTGTGAGTGTAAAAGTCACTGCCCGTGTTGAGCATTTACAAATGTTTGATGTTCGGATGTGGGGTGTGTTGGAAGTAAAAGGATGTGATGCTTATTCATTTTTTCTTGAAATAATTAACCTTTAAAATGAGCTATTTTTAATTGAAGCACTTCAGTTAAGATGAGCATGCACAAGTAGATGAAACAATACTTAAACACTCTCACCCCAAAGGAAAAAGTGCAAAGTTCTGCAAAGTCAGCATCAATAGAGTTTTAATCCTGATTTAATACATGAGGAGTTTTTTTTTTCTCTTGTCAGTCTCTGATTCAGCATTTTGTGCTCACCCCAACACACGCTGATACCAATATGCCATCTCTAGTTACAGAGTTTGTGGAAAATTTGAACATTTGCAGTAGGCCCTGGAAAGAACATTTTAGGAGCACAGTAATATGAGCAGCTGATTGTGTGTTGGCAGGCATGTTGCAGGTCTGAATGCAGGCCGGGCACGAAGCATAGTGGAGTGGAGAGAGAAGAACGGACCGTTTCTCAATCGCGAGCAGCTGAAATTGGTAAAAGGCATCGGCCCAAAGAGCTTCCAGCAGTGCGCTGGCTTTATCCGCATCAACCCCGAGACAGTCCGCAGGTACTTGCTCTCCACTTAAACGTGCTAAATGTCTCGGAAGCATTGATCAATCAACTCAAAATCCCTAACTCCATTTTTTTGGAATATCCGTTTTGAATGGGAAAGATTTTTTTTTTAAGCCTTGTGAAATCCAATATTTTTATTTTTTTCTATATCATAGAATGTAAAACAAGAAAACCTTACTTTTGCCTGGCTCACCTAAAATGTGAGACAGTTTATTCTGGAAAATGGACTTAATGGATTTAATGAGCCATGGTTTATCCTGTTGTATTATCAAAGTTTTAAACATTGCTTTCTAGCTTACCATCATTCTGTTTGATTTGAAAGAAATGTCTTGCATGAATAGATTTCTTGATTAATTGATTTCTTAATAAATTATCATTATTTGAATTTTTCAAACTACACCAGTTGAAAGTTAGCTTCAGTTCTAACGCCAATGAATGAGACTGTCTGTCTTGCCTTGCATACACAGACACACAGCCACATACCTGACGCTCGAGCTTCTTTATTCTTTTTTTATAGTAGTAAACTATAAACAACTCTGTTGTTTGGCTCATACAGTTATGGATCAGGTGGAAACGTAGCTCCAGCTACAGAGAAGGCAACAGGCAAGAAGAGCAAAGCCAAAACCTCCAGCAGCATTTCTAACCAACCGAACCCTCTGGACCAAACGTGCATCCACCCTGAATCCTATGACATTGCCATGAGGTGAGAGCAAGACGTCAGTCTAATCTAACTCACTGCTCTGCTTGCACAGACTTTCCACTCGGCCACCTTCGATTGATGGCTTGGGTAGATGAGAGAGCACATCTGCATAAAAGGAGCGTTAGCATCTGGTCCCA
This sequence comes from Hepsetus odoe, assembly GCA_017165825.1. Taxonomy (NCBI): domain Eukaryota; kingdom Metazoa; phylum Chordata; class Actinopteri; order Characiformes; family Hepsetidae; genus Hepsetus; species Hepsetus odoe. Next base: position 13,852,547 of record CM029367.1, read on the forward strand.
CGTGTCTCATCAGTGAAATGGGTTTGCCTTGAAGTGTTTTTGTAAAACTTTTTGATTAAACTGAAATATTGAGGCAGTTTAGTTTTTGTTACTGAGGTTACATAATATTATGGTTAATATAAATGACACATTCTTCTAAAACGGAAAATGATATTAAATTTGTTTTGCAGAGGAAAGAATTTAATTTGAGAAGTCATTTTAGATCGTTTTTTGAACAATTGATTCATTGGTTGTGTAACTGGCATTTATGAATCAAAAAGCATCAAAAATGAAAATCCGAGGTTTTGTTTTAACAGTGCTGATATGCATGTCCTGACATTGTATACAAATGTGTGTGTGCGCGTGTGTGTGTGTGTGTGTGTCTGTCCATCCAGAGGGGTGTGTGAGGAACTACTGCTGCTCACATAAAAAGCATGTTGAACATTTGCTGTGTGGCTTTGAATGGGAGCTCTGCCTGCAGCTGTGCTGTTTAGACTACTCCTCTCTGACACTTTTGATAACCTATGCCAAGAGATGTGTCTGTTCGGAAGCTGTGTGGACTGGACTCATGACAGCTGCAAATGAAGTCAAAAAGAATGCGTCCATGTGTGAAGGCAAAATTTGTCTAATTGAGTACAAGTATGAGCTTCTTTGTGAGTTATAGAAGACAAAATGTTTAGTTCCAGCTCAGCTTTAGGGTTAGGGCTTTCTTCACTCACCACCTTGTCTTTTCCCAGGCCTCTGTCTGTTTTAGTTAGTAGGTCTGTATTTAAATGTGCATACACATTAGAAGTAGTGATATAACACAGAGCCAGCATTCTAGTAGATAATCGTGCTGTTGAATGAATTGACTGCACAGTTTATTTTGGCATCACATCCATTCTTGTTAATGTAAGGTTATGCTCACATTTCCACCATTATGAATTAATACATAAACTAACCAAAGCTCCTTTTTATATAATTGGAGTTTACAGTGACCCATGTGGTTGCTTTCGAATACTCCTCGCACACATACTGTGGGTGTGCATGCTGGTCTGCCAGCACTTGGCCTGATCTGTCGTCAGAGGCGTCTGTGGAGGTTAGAGGTCTAATAAAGCCACTTAGGGGCATGGAGAGGGGGAATAATCACCCTGTCATATCCTCCCTACTCTTTCTCCTTCTGTTTGTTTTCCTTTCTCTCCGTTCGGCTTCATTTCCTACTAAACCAGGCAGAAAAAGCCTCCCTCGCAGTCTCCCGTATTATCGACGTGCTCTATCGTTACCAAATGCTGTGCTAATGGATGTTCTCTTATACTCCAATTGTCATTGTGAGCCTGGTCCTATTTTTCTTGGAAAAATACGATTTGATTAAACATGACCACCAGCAGCGCTGAGTTCGTAATGTAGCACCCGGCTAATGTAGCGGACTTAAAACAAGGGTTTCCAGGAGGTGTGGGGGGAATTTGGGCTATTACTAATAAAGGGTGCCGAATGCAAAGGGCGGACGTTCGCCGGAGCTGGAAACGGAGGGCTAATGATGCGAGCAGAACGTCTGAACGATGGCTTTATAATGATGATGACAAGCTCGACAGATTCCCAACAATCTGCAGCCCATTTCTGCATTGGATTCATCAGTCTTTTTCGTCTTTTGGGCTCGTGCTCTATTTCGCTCACTCTCCTTCATCCTCTCACATTTTATTGGATGCAGGCCCCTCTCGTGCTTTTTCACTTCCTCTCTCAATCGTAGCCCCATGTGTCTCAGCACTTAAATAAAGCAGTTAATGTGAGCTCACAATTCAATGAAAATCTTCCCAGCTCTCTGACAACTCAGCACTGAGAAGACCCGGACCATTCGTAGGAAAGAGCAGACTGGGAGATTGGAATGGACAGGAGAAAAGAGGACTGAAATCAGACACACATTTTGTCCCTGTGCAGAAGTGTGCCCACCCTCCTCTCACTGTGGGGGTGATTGTTGCACTATGGCCGCTCTGAGAAGTGTGGGCCAGCAGGCGGTAATGGCGGATAGTGTTGCTCTAATGTGATGAACTTGATACCCTTAGCCCTACCACTGGGAAGTACTTCCCACACACACACAAACACGCGCACACACATGCACAACTGCTATGCGGCTAACTTTCGGAAGGGTTTTTAAAGAATGGTGTGCATTTGGGTAAAGAATGAAGCTTTTGAGACCAAGCGGCATATATATTGGCTTCTGTTGTGCCGTTCTCATGAGTTGCTGACATGGAAATAATTACAGACATATAGATAATTACAGACTTTTTAAACTGCTTAATGCATTAAACATGAGATGACCTTTGAGCACGTATTAAGAATGCGGATCTGGCAAAGTGGTCAGTGAATAAAATCAGGATCCATATTGCTAGACTGGTGGGCTGGTATTGTGGGATAAGGCAATAGTATTTATGGAAATACTAACTATTTGGGTTCGATTTAGGGATGTACAGTACTGAAATCACATTTGCAGAAACATAGGACTGTTTAAAAATGAATATGTTGTCGTTGGACTGAAGTTACGATTTTATCAAACGGATTCCTGCTGGTGGATTTATTGTATTCAGAAAGAGCAGAATGTTTAGGTTACATTAGACTTAAAGGATAAGTGTCTGCTTTTTCATCATTTTATCAGAACTGCAACCATATCTAATGTTAAATTTGTCCTGGTGAATCTAGTCTACTTTTTATTTAATATAACCACCTTGGTCAAACAGATTAATAATCGATGCTATGGAACGATATTTTTATTGCCTTTCTATTGAGTAGTTAATACTTATTGACTTTAAACTCTCCAATAGATAAAGAAAGTCTTCTCATTGAGCCTGTTATCAGGCCCTTAATCTGTTCAATGTGCAGAATTTGCACTATTCTTTAGCACTAATGCTGATGCTGGATGATATGCAATAAAAGCATCTCCTCATTAGAGTAAAGAGGACCAAAAGCTGAAGTCCCAGTGGCTGTATCTGGAGAGCCTCTCTCTCAGGGCCCACCCTGTGTCCTGCAGTTTGTGGAGCAGGGGGCTCCCCCATGCTGCTCCTCAGCAGAGCTGCTTTTCATTAGGCCTAGTGGGAAGCTGCACTGTGCTCTCCTTGCTCCTGAACACTGGCTGCTGCCTCCCCCCTAAACACAAACACACTAGGGGGAAACCTGAGCCCCCAGCCTGATGGGCCGCCGCCCTCGCCCGCACGCCGGCTCTTCATAAATCAGCTGAAGTACAGCCCCACAGCTCTCTCAGGCTCGGCCACTTGGCCCCTGTGCTCCGGATAGACTGCCACAGACACAGAGGCACTGAAGAACCAGGGGTTGGTTGGTTGTCAGGAGTTTCAGTGCTGTTAATAGTAAGGCCTGAAGGAAGTAATGCTTCAGTTTTTGATCTGATGATAACTTTGAGTCTAAGCTGATTTTGTCCATAGGACACTAATGACACTCTGAATATTGCTTTGCAGTGTGCCCACAGATGCTTAGTCTTAAAATCATTGTAATTACGTATTAAAAATGTGAAGTGTCTTATATGTTATCTTGTATTTGAGTTTATACAGGTAGAAGACCGAGGTGTTCTTTGATAAATTTAAGAAAGCATTAAACTGCTTATACAGCAGTCATTATAGGAAGTTGCCCATCTTTTCCTGTTTTTGGACCAGCATGCACACAGCTGACCTGAGGAGTGTCCATTAAAGCGGCCCGAGTGGTTCATTACTGTTATTTTATCTGTGTGCCTAAGAACACCTTTACCTGTGTATATCTTTTCATTTATGTCCTTCAGCAGTCCATGATTGTTTGGCAACTGTAACTACGTTTAATGCCAGAAGAGTTCTTATTAGTAATAACTTATTTATTGATTCATTTTGTGATTTTTCGCATGGGGAAAAATCAAGAGGGCTGGAATAGGTATCTGGGACAGTTCTGGAGCCCTTAAAAGTTCATTTTGATTTTTAGAAATGGTAAATGTAGATCCAGAGTAAAATGTTTACATTTTTTCTATTCAAGTCTTTAGAAGAAAATGTATCCACTTAACAGTTTGGGGTCCAGTTAGCTGATGTGTTGATCCAGATGTGGAGCAGTGTCTGCAGCACCTCTTAGGTGACCCAGTAAACTATATTTCTGCCTGGAGCTCTGCTACTATTCTATACAGCCCACTTAACTTGACTGAACCCCGAATTTATCAAATGTGAGTTTATGTATATCTCTACATTTTCAGCACCGCGCAGAGACCAAACACACAGGGAAAGCCAGAGATTATTTGTATTTCAGTAGACCAAGGGCTGCTTGTTAACTGCTAGTGATTACAAGTAAGCATTAAGCTACATTCATGCAGTTCAGTCCTTTTGTGTTTCCTCCGCTAAACAGAAAAAGCATAGCATGCTGTTTACTCTATCGTCTAAAATTTCCTAAGAGCATCTTGTTTAATTCATTTTTAATTTTACAAACTGAAAGTGTAGATTGTTACTTTAGCATAAATGCAGCGAAAGTGAAGAACAAGCAACTGGCACGGTCAAACTCAGCTGCCACAGTTTGTACACACAAAGTTTTCAGTTACGTTCCAACACCACAGTTACTGGCAACCACTCATCTCTTCAGACGGGAAATTAAAGGGGGCAGAATAGTTTGTGAAAGTTGTATGTACAGAGTCTTTTGTATGTACAGTTTTTTTTTTTGAGTTCTTCAGAATGTTGACCATATTTTAAATTGTATTTATTTCTTTTATTTTGTAGCTTTATTCTCCCTTTAAAAATAAGAAATATAAATACCAGGCTTTTGAGTTTGATTTAAGGTCATGGCAAAAGCTTAAGATCAGGTTTGGGCACTATATAATTATATAATTTATCCTATTTATTTACTTTATATTATTTGTTTATTTCCCGGGGGGAGATGCAAAAAAACATTATGATGTGTGTGTTTTCTTTTTGCTTGTTTGTTTTTGCTTGTTTTGTTTTAGTGTTTAGTGCCAGCACAAGCAACTATTTCAAAATGCCTATGCAGAAATGAGTCTGCAGTGTGCTGCAGGACAGGGGTGGAGCCTTAAGTCCACCTGCCCTGTCAATCATGGTATGGACAGCTGTGGTGGGTAGCTGGCGTCAGGCTGCCACGGCGACAGCTATCCATCAGCAGCCTGGCTCAGCAGTATGTGCCCCCCGTCTTGCATTCCAGCAGAGCCCCAAAGCCCTACATTCCTCAGCCACCTCTGGGCACACTGACCTCCCATGTTCTCCCAGCCACCCTGCTGTCACACTCTCTTGGTTATGTGTGTTTATCTTCTCATTTGTGATGCCTCTTTTTTAGACTTCTCCATGTGTGCGTTAGCAAAACAAAAGAACTAACAGTATACACTAATCAGCCATAACCTTAAAACCATTAAACTGTCAGACAGCTCTGGAGCTTCGAGGCACCGACACACGATTTTGGAAGTGTGCTGTGGTATCTGGCACCAAGAAGCTGACAGCAGATTCTTGCTAGCTGCGAGTAGGGACCTTGTTGAATTGGACATGTTTGTCCGAGACATCTTACAATATGAAAAATGTTGTGACTCATATTGACACCAACTTTTAAGAAGCTGAATATTCTAATATAAATTCGTTTTGAACAGAAGCGTTGCCTCTTTATGGCTAGAGCGAGATGCGTCCACTTGTCTGGATTTGCGCTGCTGAATGTGTTAAGATTGGGCTTTGGTTTTTGGGAGGGATCACAAAGACCTTACTAGTGGTTCTTTTTAATATACTTGCAAAGCTTTGTGATTTATGGAATGAGAGAGAGTCTTCATCTCTAGGACCCTGGAGATCAGGATTTAGGGCATAATTAGTCTCACCTCAACTCCCCTTTTCCTCTCCTCCTCTCTGCAAGTCAGCCCTCCAGCCCCAAGGCTGGGTTAGGTTGGGGGGGTGGTGGGGTTTATCCACCATGTGCGTGGGGCTCTTGGGAGGTCTATTAAAAAGCCATTCATTATGAAAGCACCTCCCCTGTACACTGAGATGTCATTTCCATATTACACGGCATGTAATGTGAACGTCTTAAACTTTTTATCAGCCTGTCTTGTCCTAATCATGTCTTCTGCCTGATCTGTGTCTAGGTTCTTGTCTCAGATCGGCGGTAATGTGGACCAACTGGGTAGTTCTGAGCTCACGCAGCAGGTTGAGAGGAACATAAGGAATAGTGGTCTGGAGACCTTGGCCCAGTGTCTTAATACCAGCCCTGAGACTTTACAGCTTATCGTGGATGGCCTCACCCAACCACCTGGCTTTGACATCCGTCAGGGTAAGAGCATAAAAGCACCTCTGCACCAGTGCCCTAGATTAGTGGTTGCTAATCTTGCCCTATGCGTACCCCTACTCTGCACACTTTAGTGTCGCTCCTTAGACACAGAAGGCTTTAACCCAAGATTAAAAAATTCACCATTTTCATATTAGCAGTCTTCTTTATGCTGTTCCTGAATAAAGGCTTTTGATCATTAAAATGAATGTACTCATGTGATTTTATTTTCAGACATCTTTCGAATGTGTGTATAAAAGAGGATACTTTAAACAAATTATCTTTTTTGTGTGTGAAGATGCTGCATTATTTTATGAATTCCCTTCTGTAGTCTCCCAACAGTCACACACACATCAATACATTACCCAAATGAGTAATTGTTGTTGAATATTTCATCTGTGCTCTGGACTATGTTTTTCTGCTTACTTCAACTCTACAAAAGTTCAAAATCGGACTTATTCACTGGTTAGTGCGGCCAGATTTGTTAGAGCACATAAAACTGTGCAGGACCAGAATTTGCGTTGCTGATCTACACCACCATTCCCCTTTGTGGATGCTTTGCTAGATCTAATTTGTGGTGATTTATAGTTTATTTTAATAATACATATAAATGTTTTTTTTTTTTACTCACATTTATAGTTTTTACTGTTCAGTTTTATTTTAGCAGTGCTAAAATTGTTATGCAATGGTTTATGGTTCTAATACCTGATATGTGATATTAATGAACAGCAACAGAGTTTTAATACTGGGTGTCTTCTGTTATCTACACACACTCACACACACATACATACACACACACACACACACACACACACCCCAACCAACCAAAACACCTTCTTCTGCTTAACACCATAATTCAGATAGATTAAAGAGAGCAGCGTCTCTGTCTGTCTGGTCCGTTTGTCTGTCTGTCTGCCTCTCTCTCTCTCTCTTGCTCTCGCTCTCTCTATCATCAACTCTTCTCTATACAGTCTGCAAGCTCTGGGCGGTGCTCCAATCTTTTTGAAGTCTCGGCTTGTAATTTGGGGGAAGACCCAAAATATTAAAGTGGCCCTGCCGACAGATATATCATTAATGAGGGAGCAGTCTGGTTAAAGAGAAAAGCAGAGTAACACTCAGTGGTGAACCCCTCCCCCTCAGCCACTCTCTCTACAAGAATAAAACCTTGTGAACAATAAAGCCTGTGATGGTTTTAACATTACCCTCAGTCATGCCAGAGAACACGTTAACTAAGTGTGGCTGACAATAATGTGTTATGTTCATCACAGCCATCAGGATCATAATTGAGATTAATGGCCGTAGGCTTTGTGGAGGATGAAATTTACAGCCTGGTGATGTATAATACAAGAATACCACAGTGTGATAATGTAGCTATAATGGGAAATTACAGTGCAAAACAATCATTTGACATTTAATTTATTTTACTCTAAGTTGACACACATCTTGAACTCTTTTGTAGGGCTGAGACTAGAACTGATAAATCGTGTGTACATGTGCATGTGTGTTTGTGTGTATGTACACAGCCAAGCTTGGGCACGCTCTCATTGCTGTATATCAGCGGCTTTCCAACCTGAACCTGGACTCTAATTTCAGTTATTTAGGGTGTTGGGTTTTGGCTTTTGGTTTTATCCACTAATCTGTTAATTTATGATAGAACTTTCTAGCAGTGACTTCATGTGCAGCAGCACATTAGCATTAGGAATTCCAATACTGAACCAGTAGTTTTATATAAAAGTTTATTTAATTATGAAAGTGTCATTTCAATCCTCACGTTTTAGCATCTGTCATCACATTCTCATTTACATGCTGTGAAAACAGGACGATCTTGATCTCTGTATACCGGTTCAAGCAACGTTTTAATTTTTGAAAAGCTTGTCAGTAGAGTTCAATTTTTCCATTTTCGCATTTGAATTAAGGTGATTGAGTTATCTTTAAGATGAGTCATCTTTATATTTCCGTGGGTTGAATTTTAAGAATGGCACTAGCAGCTGAAGTTGATTTAATGCTGAAATACTATTTTTAGGAATTTGAGGTTTTATTTTTGAATTTTGTACAATTGGACAATCTTTGGACAATCCCATTTCTTCACTGCACTTTCCGAAGCACATTCTTCTCAGTTACAAACACCACTTTTGAGGGCTTTAGGATTGTTTTTTTTACGAATTAACAACTTATTTTTACTTATATTTTATATGCTTTGTGAATGTGTTTATGTAGTGTATTACTATAATTGGTACAGACGCATCCTCTGCAGTATACATGTTAAGTTTGTGTCAGAACTGTGTAATGCAAAAGCAAGGCACTGGCTTTCCCATCAATAGGTTGCAGGTTCACTTCCCCTCCTTGGAGCCCTGATGAGACTTACTCTGTAGCCAGCTGTATAAATAGCTACCATGTGATCTGTGCGTTAGGTAAGGTGTCCCGGATAAGAATAATCAGAGATGAATGTTCCTTGAACCACAGAGCCTGTGGAGAAGCCATGTTTGTCTAAAAGCACTTTCTTAGAGTCTGTTCAGAAAAGGCAGAATTGACTGTTTAACTGTTGAAAAGAAGGACTGGAAATTTCAGTTTAAGGCATCTTCATTTGGCCCTAGTCCCATCATTACTTTTTGCCTGGTTTATCTCATGGTTTTGGGTTTAGGTTTAGATTGTAGTGAGGTTTATTTTAGGATCTGTTTAAGCTAATTATCTTTTGCCAGAATAATCAGTCCATGATGATTTCAGTTCAGTTTTGGGGGGAAAAAACAAAAACATTTTACAAATATTATTTCTATTGCATCACAACAGATACTACTACTGCAAAGTACAACAATAATTGTACACCCTTAATATACACCCTTTAATAGTTTCTGAAAGGCTCTTTATTTCTGAACTGTTAAAGGATAATCATTTTTACTTTTGTTTCTGTTTTAGAACTGTGTACAATTCTAATTGTAAATTGTATAAAATTGTGTCTAACACAATTAATACATACATTTTTCACATATAATTAAACAACCGTGGTTCAAATGAATATAAAAAAAACTGAATTGAAGGAGATTTTTAGATTATTTTCTTTTTTTTTTTAAATAGAATTAAAATAATAAACTGATGTAAAATGACTGACGTGATACTATTGGGCAATAATTATATTTTGGTTTTCTTAAAGCTTAATTATTAGCTTTTTTTTTTTTTTTATTAAACATCACTTAAATTGACAGCAGTCTGCCACTGTGTGTGGGTGTGTGTGTGTGGGTGGGTGATGCGTTAGGTGCAGACAGTGCTTTTTGCTATGTTCATTCTGTACTGTGCTCACAATGAGAAATAGTTACTTTAACTTTTTATATTTCACTCTACAATCAAAAACTAGGCCACCATGATCAGACTGCTCACTCACTCACTCTAGTCTTTCATACAGACTAGACACATTTATAACATATTGTTTTGATTGAATTGTTTTGACTGCAATATTCATACATTTGTAAATGCAAAATGAATTCCTTTTTCCTGTTGTCTAGTCAAAACACCACTTGTTCTGTATTTTTCTCTTCACAGACTTTGAGCAGTCAGACTTTAAGCAAGGGATCGTATCTATGAGTGACCTTCATAAGGGCATGCTGCTAACGGGACGTGTGGAGAACACTACTTTATTTGGGGCTTTCGTAGACATTGGAGTGGGCCGTTCAGGCCTCATCCCAAAGCGCTACATCACTCCAGATAAACTGCCTGCTGACAAGAGACGTAGAAGTCTTGCACTAGGACCTGGAGATCGTGTTGAAGTACGGGTAATAGATGTGGATCTTCAGCGGAACCGAATCAGCTTGGATCTCATCAAGGTTCTCAGATAGGATACTGGGATCAAGCTCAGTGACGAGAGAAAGCAGAGGTTCATTTCCCTTCATACTCACAACAGTTGAAATAAAGCTTTGGAGACTAAACTGCGATGGAATTTTTTTATTTTTTATCATTAAAAAAAAATGGGCCAAACCGATAAATGAGGCACAAAGCAAAAGTGCCAATGTTGCCTTTAGTTCAAGCATTTAGGACGTTTTTATTTATTTAATATAAACGCTTTATAACACATTATATTCTGTCCACATATGCAGTGATAGTGTAAATAGGAATATAATACGTTTTGCAAAAAGGTTTTAATTAGTCAGTCTTCAGAGGTAGATGGCTGGCAAGTTTCTGCTTTATGTGTAAAGATTTGTATCGGTAAAATAATAAATCATTGAAAGCTTAAAGACATTAGAGACAAAAAATTTTTATTGTTTTTATTATTGTGAAGTTTTCAACTTGCGGTCTTTTTGTCCCCTTGTGAGTTCCCATAGATATTTAAAGATTTTGTAACTGCATTTGACAGTCATTTATCATTTTTAAAATGACGGAAGTCATATGCCTCATTCTCCCTGGTCTCATTTGTTGAGAGCTTAGTAGTAATGAATTTAAGGGCTGCATCTCAGTCTGCTTTGACCGCACAGAAGATTATTTTCACATTCAAAGGTTTGCAATCACAACTTTAACAATTATAAAATTCTATTTTGTTTAATATACATGTAAAAAATGAAAAGAAAGATGCTACTACAGTTAATGGGTTTAAATGTTCTTCTAAAATAATACGCATAGGTCTGTATAGTTGTAAAACTGAATTTTAGACATGTCTTAAAGATTGAGCTCTCCTGCCTTCTAAAATAGAAATGACCACATTTCAAAGTAGATATTAATAAGTGTAAATATGAGTCCGCGTTGTAAGTTTAAATAAAACCTGTGCTATGTAAACAATTCCAGATTTTTCCAGACTATTGTTCAGACATCTGACAACTGAAACACAGCACTTTTAATCTTTTTTGTTGACCCAAAGGCAGCTGCAGAACATCTTGCTACCTCTCCTGTTTACTAGCGCTCAAGTGGACCTCCACATGTTATAGTTGAGAAAACTTGTTTGCATTATTCTAATTGTGGGTAAGTATTTAAAGGTTTTACTGAAGACCATTTTAAAATATTACTTCATTGTAACATCATCACATAACTTTGGTACAAGCTTCATTGTGTCCTGATGCCTGAGATCATTGCACGCTAACCTCCTCAAGATGCTGTTGCTATAGCTCTTTGATTGAATGCATTTTGATTGACAGCCTCTTAAGAAGAGGGAAGGAGGGGGTTGCACAAGCAGCTGCCAGACTGCAATATGACTTAGGGGGCCATGGGGAAAAAGCTAAACCCAATTATCCTGGGCTAGCCACGTGCTAATCAGCCACTTCAAAATTAATCCCATATTCCCTCTTCTCTATTATCCAATCTGTTTGTGTGTATGTGGCACAAATAAAGAAATGGATAAATAAGGAACCCGCAGCGCCCTGAGCACTTTCCACAAACCACAGAGAGAATACCAAATCAGGGGATGAAATTTGCATTCGGAATGTTGCTCTTTTGTTACGGAGAAATTTCATCAGACATAACCAGCAGTGGCAGGGAAACGGCAATTGCCAGGATATGATCAAAAGCCTGAGATTTTTCCACTGTTTTATACGTCACAGTTGTTCTACTGTCACGAGTGGCCCTTGGCGATGGAATATCATCTTATATGAAGGCATTTGAAAACCGAAACTGATGTGCTCTTATGTTTCTCTTCATGTTCTGATTCCTGTTTCAAGCTTGATTGTGTGGCCCTGTCCTTCCTAACATGTGCCTTTGTGTGTTTTCGTAGCAGTGTCCTATGCGAATGCAAGTGTATTGGTTCAGGCCTCTGCATGTGGGCATCGGACTTGATAGTGCTCAGAGATTTGGAACAGTCTGCTATCAGCCTGAGATGGTGAAGCATCCCTGTTGTCACCTGTGTCGTTAGGAGCCCCTGGCCCATTCTCATCCTCAATGTGAGCCAGCCAAGGTGAAATCCAGTTAAGTGGAAATGTCTTCACCAGCACCATCCAGAGAGCCATGAAGTGCTCTGACTGAGCAATACTGCTCACCCTGAAGACTTGGTTAAGAGTAGTTTTGGATGAATTCAGGCCTTCCTGTGATGCATGAGGGAAATCTGAGGAAGAATAGAGACTGCACTCTTCCCTAAGGTATCAAAAAGTGGCTTCCAGCAGGGATTTGAAGCCTTCTGTTCATCTGTCCTATCTGTGCCCCTCAGTGGCTGCTGCATTTGCTCAGCTTTGAAGACTGCCATCAGAGGCAGCCTATAGGAGAGCTGAAGGGGGTTGCAGGAAGTAGCAGTGATCTTAATGGTCCAGCATGGATCTCCCAGCCCTCATCCAGTTCATTTTGCTTCAGCAGCCTGTTCTTGATATTAGACTGAGGTCGGACATTTCCTTCTTCCGGGTGCATTTATGAATACATTCATGTGTTGCTTGTGTTAGTTCTCAATCTCAGTGTTATAATGTTAAGTAATTTTTAATTAATTGAAATGAATGTTGTTTCAGCATTCAGCATTTAAATGGTGCAAGCTGGAGTCTGTGCACATATTGCAAATGGCTAGATTTGACTTTGGCAGTGAATTGTATGCTGGAGTCTTCGTTTTACAAAATGTTGCCAGATTTCCCAGAGAGTTGGAGAGTTAGAGCTTCTCTAGGCCACACTTTCCAAGACCTGGAAGGACCTTTATGCACACTGGGTCAATGAATGAGAAAAATATCTTTAACAATCTTATTTGAAGCACATGTCCAAGATTCATGTTAATGTAATATTTGCAGTTTTTCATACCTGGTTCTTTATCATTTTAAAATTTCAACAACGTCCGACAATTAACTTTAAAACTTAAAATGGCTTAACAGACATAGAGCATTTTTTTTTCTATTGGGAAGAATACTGGAAAAGTATTCGTGGCTCAAAACCAATACACTCAAACTGCCCTTAATGTTTTTAGTAATAAACTCAACATGCATAAAATAGTAATATTCTGAAAGCATTTGAGATCAAAAGTGAATTCAGTTGTTATGCAATGCAGGCCTTCAGACACTTTAGGCTGTTTTGTGATTTAAATCATATGAACATGCAATTAATATCAAAAGAATGAAATTGCTTAAACATTGTATGCAAATACGTTACTCAGGAGGTTTGCTAAGATAACTCGTCTAAAAACAGTTGTCTGAACATCGCCTTTTCCACACGTTGCGGATTGTCATTACAGTATGTGTTTAATCCCTCGAAAATCTTTATGCTGCTCCTTTGCAATGCCATAAATAGCTACTCTATGATGTTGAGGTAGCAGTGAGACCTAATTAGGCTACCACATTGCCTATGCTTTAGGTAAATCACCAGTGATGTGAGAGGGCCTTGCTGTTAAAGTACTTTGTGTTAGCTGTGGAGTAAGTTAATATACCTCCTTGGAGAGTTCTTTGAGTTCACACTGTTATTCTTGCTTGAGCTTCCATGACCCTTTGGGGAGCAAGTCAGTTTGTGCCGTGAGCCTCCTTCAGAGAGGGTGAAGGGGTATGTGTATGAGCTAGTGGTTCGAGTACCTTTAACGGGCAATAAATTTGGCATTGTTTAGAGCGTTGATGGTGAGGAATGAAGGATAGATCCCAAGACGTGGAGAGAGAGCATGGATATAAGGCAGAAGGACATAAATGATCTTTCTCTGACCATCCGCAGACTAAAACTGGCTGATCCTGAATGGGTTTTTAGCTTGGTTATGTTTCTGCACCAGCTGGGCCAGTCTCAAAGCAGTATGACACTCAGCTTTATTCATAAATATATGCTACCCTAGCAAAGGAAAGCTTTCTGCAAAAATATACAGATTAGTTTTCCTTTAAAAATGTCTGAAAGGTCAGTTGGAGAGTATTCCACATTACAACAATGGAAAATGCCACAAGGGATCAGACTTTCAATTTGGATGATTGTCTGGTGCCATTTAGGCTGAAGGTCAGTATTTGCCATTTAAGTGCTACAGAAAATTCCAAAATCTGTGTGCAATTGAAGAAATGGAAGCCTGAAAATGATACTGCAGGGAAGAAAAAGAGCAGGCTGGCCAAGAATTCTTTCTGACCAAGAACAATTCGAAAGGAGCCGGGGGAGACGTACACGTGGATAGCTATGTCACCTTCATGTTGGCACCATCTTCACAGTGGAGAGACTTGCAGAAATACACAGTGAAATTATTGGCACCTATCTAGAAACTGCACGAACAAACATTGCATAATGTACTGACCATTAATGTGCATCAGTGAAAGAATTTAATATAATTATTCTAAGGAAAGTCCTATTTCATTTTTAAAATGCTGTGTGCTTTCAAAAGATTTTTAAACCAAATTATTGGTACCCCAAAATATTATTTTAACTAATTCTTTCTTTGGAAGAAAAAAAAATATATTATTGCCTTTATTATTGTCTCCAGAAAAATTGCCGTTTATAACCATTTCATACTTCCCTGGAGGAAAAATATATGAGATTACACTTAAAAAGGGAAAACCAAAATCTGTTAACTCAAATATTGTGAAACTACATAGATTAGAAATGGTTATAAAAAAAAAGTCATTGTCCCTCGTTCTCCAACTTCGAACATAAGTGTATTATGAAACCCTGTATTATGTATTAAAGAGTGCAATCCATAAGAAAAGACTCAAGAATATCAAAGAAATGCACATAACAGTTTGGGAATGGCCTAAGCTACTTTAGGTTTTTGCCAAACTGGGCTTTTTAAACTCTTTTTGTCACTGAGAATCAAAAAGATGGCCAACAAACATTGTTGAAAAATGTAATCAACGCCGCCATGCTTGATTCACTCATCTGGGTGACCGCTATCTTATGAAGTAACAGTCCACCGTTCAATAAAAGCTGATCATTAGAGGTTCAATAGTCGTTCTCTTTCCACTAATGGTGTTCCTTATAAAATGCCATCTTAATGTACGAAGCTGTAAGAAAAAAGGAAACCTGTTTCTTTGTGTCTACTATTGTGATGGAATCTGTGTTTTTATAGTACATGTGAAGAAAATTCTGTTGACTGTTCTTTGTTCAAACTGATAAACAGGCTGCTGTCTTTCAGTCACCAGCTCATCAGCTGTATCGGATGCCTTCAGGGCAGTTGGATGGCTGTTTGCATTAGGCTGCACCTTGTCAACAGAGCTTATAAACGTTGTTGTCCCCAAATGAGCACCATATCAAAATCTCCAAGAAAGCATCTGATTAGCCGGCCCCAGGAGGACCCCCCCCCCTCACCCAAAGCCCCAGAGCCCCTTTTCCCTCCCTCTTCTCTCTTGCTCAGAGCTGAAATTCATTAGACTCCCTCACTGGCGGCCATTAGACTAACCGTGTTAGTGCGGCGGCGTATCCCCTGCAGCCCCTCAGCTCATCTCCAGTAAGTGGATAATGTCTTTAGACTGATTATGAGAGAGAGATGCTATTGAGAAGGGGGCCCTGCAGTGGTGAACCTCGTGCAAGCTAAATATTTTCACAGAAGCCCAGGTGTTCCACTCTTCATAAGGACAAAACAGACACATTTATGAGAGAAACTGGAGAACAATGTCCATTTCACTTTTTGTAATGTTTGACATATGCCATGGATATGCTGTGAAAAAGTGTTTGATCCATTTCTGATTCTTCTTTTGTTTATTTTTCCACAGTGAATTGTTCCTGGTCTCCAAAACATGTAGTAGACAACCTACTCTTAGTAGAGTAAACGCAAAACATAGCTTTTCAAATGATTTTAAAATTTATTGAAGGACAAAAGTCACCAAAACTTATGTCATGCAGTAATTTTCTCCTAAACTTACAACTTGGATGAGATATCTTTAACAGAACAATTGCAGTAAAATGCTTCCAGTAACAGGAGATTAGACTTTGGCATAGCTGTAGAAACATTTTGGCCCATTCTTCTCTTCAGTTGTGTTTTAATACGGTCCACTTGGATGTTTTTGCCCTTTCCATGTCCTGTGCTACATGCTTCTGAGCTTCAGATCACGCACTGATGACTCAACATTCTCCTTTCTGGCTGAGACCTGTATTCGTTCTTCACTCTATTATGGCAAGTCATTCAGGCCCTGACTAAGTGAAGCAACCCCATCATCTCATTGCCACCACCATACTTGACTGTGGGCATGATATTCTTACTGTGGAAAGCTGTATTATGCCTGGTTCAATGGGATCAATATCTCCAAAAAGTAGGTTGTTTTCACTTTGCCACACTTCCATGATGCTATACACCCAGTGTTTTTCTAGCGGTGAAATCATGAACACTAACATGATCTAACATCTTAGATGTTAGATCTTCTTCTGGGTTCTTCTGTGATTTTGGAGAAGTACTCTATGAGCATTTGCAGTAATTTTGCTAGGGTGGTCTTTAGTAATGACATGAACACCTTCCTCACCTGACCTAAACCTTGTTGAGGACTTGTGGGCTCTTCTTACACGGGAGATTTACAGGGAAGGAAAACAGTCCAGCTCTCTGAACAGTGTTTGGGAGGCTGTGGTTGCTACTGTACTGAAAGTTAATCATCAACAGATCAAGAAACTGACCGACTCCATGAATGGATGGCTTATGGCTCAAAAAAGGTAAGAGAAGGCGTTCCTCTGAGGGGACTACCGCAGCACCCACTCCAGTAATGTCTATCACTCTCGTTGATTCACTATTCACTAGTTGCCCTACTAGTTGTCAGGTACTAACCACTGCTGTTTCGGAGATCCTCGGATCCAGTTCTCTAACACTCTCAGTCGGATCTTAGCCAAAGTTAACAAGTGTCATTTTAATAAGTTAATCGGCATGATCTACTTTACCTGTGTAGTTTAGTGTGATGGCTCATTGATGTGTGCAAACACACACAGAAATAATGAATAAACTTAAAGGAGTCATTCACCCTGTAGTTTTACATCCTGGTCATTTTCTCACGCTTCAGCTTGGTGCCATATGCAGTCCCCAGTTGGATTTTTTTGGAAACCGGTGGACCACTTCCTTTTCCAGGGTCAACAGCACAGCTCCGCAGGTTCTGTGATTGACAGACAGGGTTAGGAAGTTGGGTTCTTACTCTCACTCACCTCTCTGACTGCTGGGTAGAGGAAGCTTTTATCAGACTCTCTGTGGGCCCTTTGGCTTTTCTTTCACACATTCTGTTAATCTCATATGCATATATCATATCCAAGTCTCATATTCAGCTGCCCCGGTCACAGGAAGGAAGAGGGACTGTGGAGAGGGGAAAACTAATGATGCCCCAAGAATAATGCAGTGCCCAGTTCCAGAACTCAGTGTGTGCCTTTGTTCTTTTACTTTGGTTTCTGCCAGATCAAAATTGGAAGGCATGCACAACTTTGTTACTGGAGATGCTGGCTTCAGCTTGCAAGTGAAAGTGTGGAGAAATGAGTTTACATTTGCTTGGAGAATCTGATGTGATGTAATTAAAGAGTCTATATGACAAAAGATTTAGGAAAATCACTTGTTGGTTTTAATGTAGAAAATATATTTTAAATATATATTAAAAATGCATTACATCAGACATGTCAAGCATTGGCAGGTGAAACTATTTAACTTTGAGGCAATATCTCATGTTACTTATTGTGAGGTCACTGATAAGACTAAAATGATGTATTTATAGGCAAAATGTCTTCTTTTAAGTAATTTAACTAGTAAAATTGTCCTATTTAATTACAAGAAAATGTTGCTCATTTGAAAAACTGTTAGCCCTTTTATTTTGTTTGATCATCATAGTTTGAGTGCTTTCATAATAATGTCAAAGTTCACTAAGAACAGATCCACATGAGATGCACGCCTCTGCTTCACCTGACCCAGTTATGTTCTCAAAAGTCTTTCCAGGCTAATGCTGATAATTTTACACACTCTTGGGATTCTTTATAACAGCTTCACAAGCAGCCACGTGAGATGATCTTCCAGCAGGATTGAAGTATGTACACGTTTTGGTGTGGCCAGACTTTTGACTCATACACATATGGGCCATGTAAGAATTCTTGTAAGTCCATGCGTTCCCATGTTGACTCTGAATCATCTTGAAGGATCTGTTGAGAAATTAGATTCCTGTTAGATTTAACAGGATCTGTATATTCAGTAAGTGTTTAACCCATGAACATGTGTTGGATTATTATGTTGGAATATTTGATTTTACTTTCATGTCACACTGTTTAATGGGCCCCCACCCCTGTGGCCAGCGGGCTTCATACCGAGAAGTGTAGGTGACAAGGGAGGACAGGTCCTGACATGCCTCCAAGCTGCTATAGCTGATGGCCAGGATGTGAGGCCTACTGAGTAATTGCCTCTCATTTGAAGGATATGACTTATAAACAATGAGGAGTAATAATACCTTATTAATGTCAGGCTGACTTGTCACATTGTGGCAGATTTACTGTTAAAACAATAGCCCTGGCGCTGCAGAGCAGACCTGCTTTCAGACGGGCCGTCTGCACGTGGGATGTGTTTCCAACCTTGACACTACATCACGCTGCGCTCTCCTGAAGTTGTATTCCTGAGTGCCGTGTGCCCTTAAACCCCACAGTTACGCACTCATATCAGTTAAATTACAAGGGGTTTCATTCATATCCTGTTGGCGTACCCTGTAAAACGTGGATGGCAATGACTCTGACTTGCCTTATTAGAAAAGTTTGATTGGTCTCATAGCGCTGCTTTAATCCCACAGACTGTTAGACTTCAATTCATCACACTAAAGCTACATAACATTCATATTAGTTTTGTAGTTGTTACAGAATAATTTGTATTAATTACTGAGAAGGAAGTCTTCAAGGAATGCTCTTGTGTTTTTCAGCCTAATAGCACACATTCTGTTACCAAAGGTGATCTTTTTTAAAGAAAAATGCATTAAAATAACAAAGTCGTATCAACTGAGTGCTACAGACGTAACGGATTAATTGAATGTCACTTTATAATTAATAAAATCATGTGTGTGCATTTAAGGGGTTTAACAGACAATCATATTGTTGCTGTGGTGACAAATCTCCAAAATGCTCTTAAAATGTTCTTAGTTTTGGAGTTTAATTGAAATTACAATTTCTTTCGCTTTATCATCATGAAATGCTTATCTTGGGCAAAGCAGATTCAGCCATATCTTCAAAATGTTCCAAAAATTAAATATACTTAAAACAATAAAACAATTTTTTTATTTCTTTTTACAAAGACAGTGATATCAAAATGAGTGGTTTCAGTGCTTAATTCACATATATGGACGTTTTTTTATTAAGAAGTGGTGACATGTTTCAAAACTGTCAAAGTTTTAAAAGAATATAATTCAGCTTTCAATTATATCTTTGCCATCTTTAAACCAGGTTTTTTTATTCCATGATTAAAATTTTTTTTTATACATCTATTACAAAATAGATGTCTTGGGTTGTGTGTGTGTGTGTGTGTGTGTGTGTGTGTGCGTGCGTGCGTGCGTGCATGCATGCATGTGCGTGTGTGTGTGTGTGTCCATGTCAGCGGGGAAGAGGAAGGAAGGAGGTAGTCTATTTAACTGGAGTGCTGCTTGGCCCCTACACCTTTAAGACAGCTAATGATGATCTATTTCTCCCCATGGCCAGCCGTCCAGGAGCAGGAGGAGCACTGCCTGTCATCAAGTGCTAACAATCAGCAGGCCAATTAGCAGAGCTGTCTATTAACACTGTCACCAGCGCAACTGTTCCCACAGCTGTTGTTCAGCACATATGTGGGCCAGAGCGACAGGCAGCTAGCCTACACACAACCTTTACATTTCTGATTCTTGTACACACTGATCCATCATAGCATTAAAATCACCTACATAATATTTTGAAGGTCACTCTTAAGTAGCCGAACAGATTTGACGTTTGACTCCACAAGACCTCTATGGGCCTCCATAAACTAACTTGTCCAGAACATCCCACAGATTGATTTTAAGCATGACTGGATTGAGATTTGGGGAATCTGGAGACAAAAAAACTAGACTGTTTACTTGCTTTACTGCCTGCTATCCCAGCCCTTGACATGAGCCACTGTAATGTGATAATGTATATTCTATATGTATGTACAGTCTTGTGAAAAAATTAGGACTCCCCATTAAATATTCAGTTCTTTATTAAGAAATGTTCACATATCGATGTCTAATCTTGTTTTTATTTATCTCTGAAAAAGAAAGTGATTTAATTGCAGGTAACAACAACAATGAACCTTGATTTATTTATTAAGCAAAAGATATCAACAAAAATGTGTATTCTAATTGAGGAAAAAGTTAGGACACCTTACCCCCTAATAGTTCCCCCCCCTTTGGCTGAAATAACCGCAGTGAGACACTTCTTGTAGCATCTACCAGTCTCTGACATCGGTCTGAGGGAAATTTGCCCCACTCCTCAATGCAGAATTATTTAAGCTGTGAGATGTTTGAGGGGTTTCTTGCACGTACAGCCCATTTCAAGTCACTCCACAGCATCTCAATGGGATTAAGATCTGGGCTTTGATTCACCCACTCCAGGACTCTCCATTTCTTAGTTTTCAGCCAGTCCTTGTTGTATTTACTGGTATGTTTTGGGTTATTGTCATGTTGCAGGGTCCAGTTCTGCTTCAGCTTTGTTCTTACAGATAGTCTCACATGTTCCTCAAGCACCCTCTGATACATGGTAGAGTTCATGTTGGATTCTATGATGGTGAACTGGCGAGGTCCTGTTGCAGCAAAGCATCCCAAAATCATGACACTTCTACCTCCATGCTTCACAGTTGGTATGAGGTTCTTTTCCTGGAATGCTGTATTTGGTTTACGCCAGACATGTCCTCTGTTCTGGTTTACAAATAATTCAATTTTAGACTTCTCTGTCCAAAGAACATTATTCCAGAAGTTCTGGTTTTACATTCTCTCTGGCAAACTTCAGTTTGGCCTTGAGGTTTCTTTTAAAGAGTAAATGTTTCCTCCTTGCACACCTCCATGCAAGTTATATTACTTTAGTTATATTACTTGAATCTCCCAGTATTTTTAAAATTGACATGAAATATCTATAGGTCCAAGAATGTTACATAATGGTTTTCATAAGGTGTGGTAATTTTTTCCTGTATATTTTTCTGTATATATTTTTTTGTATATGCTATAATTCTGCCACACCTTTATCACCTCTGGTACTTCTTTTTTTTTCACGTATATCTTTGTGCCACAAGCTGGTAGAGTGCATTTGATTGATGGATTGATCTCAAAACAGCGGTGACAGTAATAGCACTTTGCCTTAAGAAACAGGAGATGGTCCTGATAAAATAGAAGCTAGTCATTCCCAAAGGTCAGCGAGATCTTTCCGTTTTGGTCTGAGCAGTGATTTTGTACTGTTTCTAGCAGCAACTATAACAATTTATCTTGGCAGACTTATTAACTGATGTCACTCTCTGTGTTTCAACATGGAATTCTTTACCCTGCCCACATCTTGGCTTCATCCATCTCTCTGGACAAACAAATTTTGCAGCTGTGGCACTGTCACCCAACTTTTACCGCTCATGATGCCTATGATCCCCAGGAGTGATGGAGAGAGAGCCATCATCACAGCTTTAGCTGAGCTAGAGCTTTACACCATGCCATTATTCCACAATTCTCTTAGGCCAAACACAACACTGTAATATATCATGACTCAAAGGCATGACAAGTTCAAAGAGGCAAAGCACAGAATTGACTCAGGGAGCTTCTCACATAGAAAGAACCCATTTCAAAATGCCTTCACTGCTGGGTTAGCAAAAAAATAAAATAAATTAGTAATAAAATGTATGGCAGGAAACCTTGAAACTATGCTTCCTGTGCTGGAGCTTCATGCACTCAAGAGTGTCATACACTTTAAAGCTGTTCCGGTCAAGTGTCTCACGTTTGCACAGCAGTACCATGTTACTGGTGAGCCAGGCTGGAATTTCCAGTCATTTATAGCATCCCGCATCTTGAGGATGGTCACCTGGCTTGTATTTCTACCCAATAAATAAATTATTTCTTATTTTTCTCAGATAAAGAAGAGATAATTATGGAAAAAATAGGAATAGTCAACCAAAAAAATCACAATCAATACTTTGTTGCTCCTCCAAAGGTCTGAATTCTTTGAGGAAGAGACTAATGAAAAGCTATTCTCCATCAAACTAATTCCAACTTTCTTGAATAACAATTGGCAGATCAGCTTTTAAGGAAGGAGCTTTGTCATGGATTATTTTATTCAAATAAATGTGATCTTGTTTGCTGTCCATGTAATGACCTCGGTACTTCTCCAGCAACACCTTCAGAGCAAACATTGCATCTGTTGTGCTCTTTCCTGGCTTGAAACAATACTGCTGTTCACTAATAATCACCTCTTTTCATAACCTAGATTCCGCAACTCTTTCCCATAACTTTATGCTGTAGCTGATCAGCTTTATCCCTCTATAGTTACTACAAATCGGTACTAGTTTATTTCTCCTCCACTCCTCAGGCATCTTCTCACTTTCCCAGATGGTGTTAAACAATCTTGTTATAAACTCTACTGCCATCTCTCCTAAACACCTCCATGCTTCCACCAGTATATCATCTGGACCAACAGCCTTTCCATTCTTCATCCTCTTAATCGCTGCCCTTCCATCTTACTAATTCGCTGCACTTCCTGGTTAACTATCCTCACATCATCCAAACTTTCTCTCTCTCATTCTCTTCATTCTTCAAACATTCAGAATGCTGGTGTAACGGTGTTCTAATCATGTGCACATGATGTGCTACACCTGTGTGTGATTTGAGCCATTTTAATTGGGAATAAAGGTGGGGGTGTCCTAATTTATTCCTCAGGATTACATTTTTTAAAAGTCTTTTCTTCGGTTTTAATTGTTTAGTTATATTCCTTGAATAGTATTGTTAAAATTGAGATTAAATATCCATATGTCCAAGAATTTTACAAAAACACACAGGCTTTCATAGGGTGCTAATTTTTTCACATGACTATAATCCACCTGTGTGCATCTTCCTCCACTCTTACACTCCCTCTTTTTAAAGTATGTATTTTAAAATAAAAGTGTTGATAGGTAGATAGACAGAAATACATTCATACAAACATACTTTATTGATCCCGGGGGAAATTAAAATTTTATTTTCATCCAATCACAACTCTTATTCTCTTTGTTTTTAGTCTGTTTAGGTGTTTGTGCATTTCTCATTCAATAAGTCCAATTGATTGATTAAGTCTGCAAGCACTCGCTTTTAACTGCGGGCACTTTTAGACCCATGCTGATATTTGTTTTAGAAATGGAGATTTCAGGGTAATTCCATCATATTCTTCCACTTGATTAGAAAAAAAAAAGTTAATAGAGGTATATTTTCATATATAAGTCAGAATGTTCAGCTCTTAAGTCAATCATTTTGTGTCATATCTGTAATTTGTTTATTTGCTACAGATTAAAGTGACTGTATGAGTAACGACTAAGCATGGTATTTGTGTAAGTTTTGCCAAAGGCTATATTTTGAAAATGAACGACAGGCTTCAGAGAAAAACTCATTGAACTTCCTTGTTGAACTTTAGTTTTCCCATGCTTTCCTTGCAATACTGGGACAGAAAAAGACTACTCTTGAATTCTCAACATGTGCAGCACAACATAGATGAAAACAATGCAACGCGGGGGAAAATTTTTAATGATGAATGATATGTTTGCCTCGTGGCTATTTCCAGTTGTTTTTGTTTTGTTTTTTTTATTCCTGTAAAAATGCAGAGAAAAGCAGGCATATTATATTCCCTTGAGAAAATGATGGTTCTGCTTCAAAAAAGAGAAGAGATTTAATTTAAATAAATAGTGAAATGTATACTAATGAAGGCCCTTCTTTAAAAGAATAATATCCATTACTTCTACCACAACCAAAGGCCTGGGCACATATTAAAATCTCAGCAGCTTCTTTTTAAAACACAAGGCAGAGTCTTCTCAAACAGGTGCAAAGCAAATATGTCTGTCATAAATAGTTTTCTTCATGAGATTTTCATTGGGTGTGACGAGGATGGACAGGATTAGAAATGAGTATATTAGACAGACAGCTCAGAATAGACGTTTTGGAGACAAAGTTAGAGACACAAGGTTGCGTTGGTTTGGACATGTCCAGAGGAGAGATGAGGATTATATCGGGAGGAGGATGCTGAAGATGGAGCTGCCAGGAAAGAGGAGAAGAGGAAGACCAAAGAGGAGGTTTATGGACGTGGGGAGAGAGGACATGCAGATGGTAGGTTTGAAGCAGGAAAACGCACGCATCAAGCAAAGAAAACATCTAAGAAGATGCTGAAATGACCAAAATTGTGTTAAGAACTGTCCAACGCATTATTGAAAACTGAAAGGATAGTGGGAAACCATCATCTTTGTGGAAGAAATGTGGTCAAAAAAAGATCTTGAATGACCATGATCGGCGATCACTTAAACATTTGGTGAAATTAAATCATAAAAAAACAACAGCAGAACCCGCTGCTGTGTTCAATAGTGAAAGTAAGAGCATTTCCACACGCATATTGAGAAGGAACTCAAGGGATTGGGATTAAACAGCTGTGTAGCCTTAAGAAAACCACTGATCAGTGAGGCTCATTCCAAGAAAAGGTTTCAGTTCACTAAGGGGGATTGGGGAAGATTGGACTCTGGAGCAATGAAAGAAGGTCATGTCGTCTGATGAGTCCAGATTTACCCTGTTTCAGAATGATGGGGGCATCAGGATAAGAAGAGAGGCACGTGAAGTGATGCACCCATCATGCCTAATGTCTTCCGTACAAGCCTGTGGGGCAGTGCTATGACCTGGGGTTGCTGCAGTTGGTCAGGTGTAGGTTCAGCAACATTATGTGCCCAAAGAATGAGGTCAGCTGATTACCTGAATATACTGAATGACCAGGTTATATTTCTTCTTTCCTGATGGCACGGGCATATTCCAAGATGACAATGCCAGGACTCGTCAGCTCAAATTGTGAAAGAGTGGTTTAGTGAGCATGAGATGATATTTTCACACATGGATTAGCCACCACAGAGTCCAGACCTTCATCCCATTGAGAATCTTTTGAAGAAGAATTTGCGCAGCGGTCCGTCTCTCCCATCATCTCTACAAGATCTTGACGAAAAATGAATGCAACTCTGGACAGAAATAAATGTTGTGACATTTCAGAAGCATATCTACACGATGCCAAACTTGTTTGGAGGATTGTTGTTTTAAAACAAACAATGGAATAAATTGTCACTACATTAAAAAGACAAATAGTAGCATTAGAAAATTCATTCTCACAGAAAAGCAGGTTTATTTAGATATTTTATTATATGATATCACAATTAAGTGGTTTAATGTAAATAATAAAAAAAAAAAAAAATCTTATACTAACAAATCTTTTTTTAAGCTTCTTTATTCCTTACACTTAAGAGGCTTTTTGTTACTGAGACTGTAATAAATGTAAATGATTTCTGTTCTGATTGCTTCAGGCAGGTAGCTCTACACTGCTGTAGGATGCAGCATGTACTGAAAAGGTGTTGGTCTTTGTTACATCACAGGATGGATGGATGGACAGACAGATGGGCCGACAGCCATAATTGGGTTTCTTAATGACCTGGTCCTTTTAGATGAGCTTCCTTGCTGATTTTACTTGCACAGTACTTGCCACTGTGTCCCCAGTAGTGAAGCAGATCCTCTCGATTGAAAAGCTATCACTGCACAGTGTCTCTGTGCTTCGGCCACGTTTGTTTGAATAAGTGTGTCTTAACCTCTATACGTCCCTGTGTCTGCTGCTCTAATCAGTGTGTAGCACAGTCTTGCTTTGTGTCCGAGCTAGATTCAGGAGCTTATAATTTCCTGCAGTCCCGTGCTGCATACCCAGCTGGCCTGGACCGCCGCACGCCTCAGCTATTGTTTCTGCAAGGGATCAGCTCCCAGCTGAACTCACATCCTGCCTGAGGAGGAAGTGCCGCAGCAACTCAAAAATGTGCCCACGTACAATCTTTTTTTTTCCCACTTTTTCTTTTCTGTTTTGCAGAACATGAGAGCGTAATGAAGCCTAATAAAGATGTATTAGAGAGAAAAGTGGCTACGACTGCTTTGTCAAATGAGCAGGGCAGTTAACATTCCTTTGATTCAATGGAACCCCACAGTGGAGCTGCTTTGACCCCGGCTTCGGCTCAGTATCAGGCCCACAATGTGTTCTCCACACCTAAATAGGGGAGGACTTCTAGGTTCAGTTTTTGCTGGTTGCTTACTCTGTACAGAAACAGAAGAATCACCAGAATGATCCCTTGCACTGGCAAGAAGCCAAAATCAGAAACCATGAATAGAAAAGTCGCTTCATCTTTAAGTTGTAGAGGCAGACTGTATACACCATTATGTGGTTAATCTCTCTTGTGAGCAGGTTGGTAACAATCTTTATACTATAATTTTCATCAATTCAATGCAAAGTATTAAACCCTCACTCATTTTATTAGCTGTTTTCTTACATTTGATACATTTTTATTTGCAAATATAACACTTGTTTTGCTGTGTATTCATCTCAGTAGTAATTGTTATAGTTATGTTCTAATAGCAGTAATACATTTATTTTTTAATACATCTTCATATCTTTTGTCTCGAGAGCTCGAGAACATATGAACTTTGCTCTCTCACAAAATAACTAAATTCATGTGTCTAAACTCATTAAATGCCCCATAGCATAACATTTGCAGTAAAAACACCATAGCTGGCCTGCATCAGAATGAGACATGCATACATTTCATCTATGACATTCAATGCACACAGTGGTTTATTCTGGCCGGGGAGGCCGAGCTATGCTGCCGTGTGCTGTTAATTGTCCCGTAATGGTCTTAGTGAAAGCAGCAAGCACAGTGGTGTGTAGCTGTGCGGTCCCTCTGCTTGTGATAGTGCAGACCTCCTTCCTTTTTGCCTGGATAGCTCTTGGAGGCAGTTGCAGGATCAGGTATAATGATGTCTTTGGCTGTCGACGTGCTGTAAATGAACTCAAAGCGGCTGTGTTTATGGGCGAATGGGCTGCTTGGGGACAGATCAGAAGCAGGCCCAGAGCTTAGGCTCAGGTTACTTAAAAGTTGCAGACAACTGATCTCAGGTCAGATGACTGCAGATGTATCCGTAAGAAACCAAGCATCAAATCTGACCCCGCATCAGCAGCAGAGGACCTGCTCAACAGCTTTATGCCTGGTGGCGATAAGAACAGAAAGACCCCAGAGAAAACAAGAATGTGACAACAGACATGTATCAAATACATGACATGGTGTACCTGAAAGGAATTATTACTTGTGAAAATCTGAAACACTGGCACTGCATTGGGGTACAGATCATGAGGTCAGATATTTGGACTTATTTGTGTCTCCATATTGAGGAAAAAAAAAAGCAGAAAATGCAGTCATTACCTTCCACATTTATTGGTGTAAAAATTATTCATAGAGCTACATTGGATTAATGAATAGTCAATTCAGTAGATGACTCTTTTCAGTCACTTTTATCATAAATGTATCTGTGTGCCTGTTTCCTTTTCTCTTCTTCAATAAGTTGTGTTACAAAAAGCCATTTAGTTTTGTGTTTCTGTTTGAAATACTCTTGGAAAAAAAAAAGAAACAGAGGAAATTATGGCATTTATGAAGAGAGTGTGAGGTTGAGAGAGAGGTGGAGTTCTGTGGTGTGTAATAGAGAGAGAGAGAGAGAGAGAGACGGAGAGAGAGAAGGAGAGGCAGAGGGCGGTTTTTGTCATCATATCTCCAAAGCCTCAGAGCTGTGGTAGGTTCATGGAAAACTACTTAGAACTCCAGACGTGCTACGCTTGCCAGAATCGACTCCCGGTCCAAAAGGAATTAATATTAATATTAGAGCGAGTCGACCCTGACGTGCAATTTAGGCCAGAGCCCGTATAAATCTATCCCAGAAGCCCTCGCTTCCGGCCGGCCGGGACCTGGAGAGCTTGGAACGTGGAGAGTAGAGTGTCTGAAATATCCATCGGCCAATTATCTCCCTCACCCAGGCTGGGCTGGGAGATCTATAAAAGCCAGTCTGAGATGGCTCTGAGAAGCTTTTTTGTTCGCTTGCTGGATGTGGCAGTGTTACTCCCCTCCGTGTCCCCTCTGACAAGCACTTAAATGTGAAGGACGAAAAGAATTTTGCGGTTCATCTATCACCTGTTACAGATTTGGTGTATAGCTCTCAAGTAATAGTGCAGAATTACCCAGGACTACAAAAGGAAACCCCTACAGTCAATTACTGGAGCGCTCTGGATCAGCACTCTGAAGTTCTTCAAGACTTGCACATGGTTCAGAATGTGTACATGGAAAATCTGTCACTTTGCATGTCCAGGAATGTAACTGGTGAAGTAGTTAAGATGTCGTCAATAACACAAATAATCTGACATGTTCTGCTGACTTTCTACAAGAAAATAAGTACACATCCTCTACAGAGAGCACCTTTGAATATGGCATTAGTCTACAAATTTTAGACTGCAATATCTTTTCGGTTGATAAATCTAACATACAGGAAAAATGAATGATTAAATCATTAAACATGATTTTATTTTATTTCAGGAAATCAATAAAGAATTATTTGTCATTGAAACTCATTGAAACAAGTATGTTCCCTATATATGATGTGCACTTTAAAATGTTCAAGTTAGAAAATCAACATATAAACATCATTTGCCTATATGCAAATAGTTGCACTCGACTATATACACGGCAAAAAAAAAAATTAAAGGAACACTTTTTAATCAGAGTGAAGTCTCAAGTCAGTTAAACCTCTGGGACAGTGATCGGGTCAGATAAGTAGTAGGAGTTGTTAATCAGTGTCGGCTGTTTTGGTGTTAATGAAGTTAACAACAGGTGCACTAAAGGGGGAACAATGAGACAACCCCAGAAACAGGAGTGGTTTTGCAGGTGGAGGCCACAGACATTTTTCCCCTCCTCATCTTTTTTTGACTGCTTTTCAGTAGTTTTGCATTTGTCTAGGGTCAGTGTGACTACTGGTAGCATGAGGCGATACCTGGACCCTACAGAGGTTACACAGGCAGTCCAACTCCACTGGGATGGCACATCAATACGTACTTTTGCCAGAAGGTTTGCTGTGTCTCCGAGCACAGTCTCAAGAGCATGGAGGAGATACCAGGATTTAGGAGAGCTGGCCAGGGCCATTGCAGGTCCTTAACCCATCAGCAGGACCGGTATCTGCTTTGTGCAAGGAGGAACAGGAAGAGTTCTGCCAGAGCCCTACACAGTGACCTCCAGGGGCCACTGGCGTGAATGTTTCTGACCAAACCATTAGAAACAGACTTCATGAGGGTGGCCTGAAGGCCTGACATCCTCTAGTGGGCCCTGTGCTCACTGCCCGGCACTGTGGAGCTCGACTGCCATTTGCCAGAGAACACCAGAATTGGCAGATCTGGCACTGGTGCCCTGTGCTTTTCACAGATGCGAGCAGGTTCACGCTGAGCTCATGTGACAGATGTAAAAGGGTCTGGAGAAGCCGTGGTGAATGTTATGCTGCCTGCAGCATTGTTCAGCATGATGGGTTTGGTAGTGGGTCAGTGTTGGTCTGGGGAGGCATATCCATGGAGGAATGCACAGACCTGTACAGGATAAATGATGGCACCCTGACTGCCATTAGGTATCGGGAAGAAATCCTTAGACCCACTGTTAGACCCTTCGCTGGTGCAGTGGTTCCTGAGTTCCTCCTGGTTCATGATGTTGCCCGGCCTCGTGTGGCAAGAGTATGCAGGCAGTTCCTGGAGAATGAAGGAATTGATACCATTGAATGGCCTCCCTGCTCGCCTGACCTAAACCCAGTAGAACATCTCTGGGACATCATGTTTAGGTCCATCTGACGCCGCCAGGTTGCACCTCAGACTGTCCAGGAGCTCAGTGATGCCCTGGTCAGGGTCTGGGAGGAGATACCTGAGGACACCTCTGTCATCTCATAAGGAGCCCCGATGTTGTCAGGCATGCATACAAACACGTGGGGGCCATATAAACTACTGAGTACCATTTAGACTTGGTGACTTCGAATGTTTATTAATGCAGTTAGAAACACATTTATGTACCTTGCACAGAATTTCCCCAAAAGGCCTCAGATATCAATTATTTAGCTGTCAAAATTGAAGTTAAATGGCTTGTTTCCATTGGGGTGTTATGTGACTGGGATTTTTATTTCTAGACTTAATAGATGGTATTGGGAACCTAATGCCACACATCCAAAATCAGTTGACAACAGCACCTATGTGGGTAATTCCTAATCTCAGGCAAGATTCCTACTGTTCTTTGGCCTTGCTCCAACGCACCAATGTAGCCACTGGTAATGTTCTTCGCATCTGCATAATGTACATCGATGATTTCTTGACTGCTTTCGCTAAGCCGCGTCTGTCATGCAAGCTCTTTTCCACCTGCTCATAGGTTCATTTCTCCAGCTCCTGGCTCATTGCTGCTTGTAGAGGAAAGGGCCCGAGTGTGGTAATGTTTTCGTGCTGCACTAGGACTCAGCAGGGGGAAAAAAATACGTCAGTGTAAAAAAACTCAGAATGACTAATTATGACAAATGTATATTTTTATGCTTTTTGCGAAGATAAATGGTCAGTGCAGATTAATGGATTGTATAGTAGTGAATAATATCTTCATGATATTTATTGAAATATCCCAGGAAAAGAATGGGTAATAGAATGGCACATTGAAAGGTGCAATGCAAATTGAATCAGGTCCTCCCTTTGTCTTTTTTACTTTAGTTTCTCTTTATATACAGTTAGAGATTCTATGTATATTCATTTTTGTTTAACTTTAACAGGTCATCTCATTAAAGTTGGTAGTTCTTTTCGATACCTGCCCTGGCGAATTAATGCTCCATTATGTTAAAGCAGGTGTGCTGCTGACTGGTGATGTCTAGGTGCATCAAGAAGAAATCTGTAACTAAAACTGTCTATATTGTGTTACTGGAATAGGTTAAAACAGACTTTTGCCAAGGTAAGTGGTTTTTTAAACATTTCTTAAGATATATATTTCTTTTGGGATTTTTCAGACCGATAAAGCTCACTTCTGTCTGCTGCAGCACAGTACTTTTGATAAGATTTCCTTGTTTAAAGACCTAAAAATCAAACCCTCTAATAATTACAAAAATTGAACTGACAGTTGCAGAGACACCTTCTTATTGAAGAGTGTTTCTGTGTCAAGAGATTTCTTGCTCTTTAACCACATGAAATCCTTCACGCCTGGGAATTCAGCATGTGCAGTTTTATGATTTAATGATCAGAGGTGTTTGACTTAAAGCTTCCGGCTCTAAAAAAACTCTCCAAACCTGAAAGACAGAGAGTAAGCAGTAGTGGCTTGACTGACATTATAACCTTGATATACAGGCTTAAGTTACAGGTGTACTTCCTTTCCCAGGCTCAAAGGAGAGTGTGTAAATCTCAGTGCCTGAGGAGAGATGCAGCCCAGTCAGCTATTGTTGAGGAGGTACGCGTGTGCGCACACATTTGCACACATGAACAGGAGGCAGGTGGATGATTCAGCCCTGAGGCATGGAGCAAAGCAAGAGGACAGAGACAGAAATGAAACCCGAGAAGTCAGGTGAGAGGAGAAGTTTGCATACATACACACACATGTGCCTGAAACATGATGCTTCCTCCAACCCCTGCACCTCAGAATGCTTCACTTCACACCGCCACCAATGCAAAACAAAGCATCAATGCAGTGATTGAGTCTTCTCTTAGTGTTACTGGTTATTAAATACAATGAACAGCACACGTTAAAACTCCTTGACCACTGATTTAATTCAAATGTTATGGTGTAGAAAAAAATATATTGTGATTGGCTGCACAAAAGTGTAACTGCAGCATAGCCCTGACTTGCTACTTTAATTCTGAGCTTTCTTGCTTTGCTGGCTTTAGTTTTAGTGGGGTTACTGTGAGCACAGAGTGCTGTGTTTTTCAGCAATGCAGTGGAGGGTTGATGTGTGATGTGTTTTTTGGTGAAGTCATTTGTTTTGGGTTTGTCCTCTCTCTCTATCCCATAGGAGCATGAGTAAACAAAGTCAGCATCACAGACGGGGCTATGGTTACCTTGCACTGTGTGTATGAGGAAGGATCAGTTACCATGGTTTTCTAAAATGATTAACTGTGGGTGTGTGTGTGTTTGGCTGCTCGTACTTTTTCCAGGGGTCTTATGATACACATATTAATGAGGGGTGCAGCAACGTGGGATTTGTAGGTTAATGCTGATATATCTGCTAATACTGCTGCTAATAACAAACAAGCAAAAAAATGGTGAAATCTGGATGAAAACTAAGTAGGTAAAAAAAAAAATGTGTAACTTGTATATAAGTTCATTTATTTATTTCAACTTAAGAATTAGGGTAAAACAGGAAAAATAACTCATTCATAATGTATCGCCATAAATGCACATTGTTACACCATTTCTACATGAGATTCCAATTAAATTAGTCTGTCTCGCATACATAACCAGGTGCTCTTATTTATAGGCTCCTAACAAACATAAAGGAAAAACCCAACAGAAAAAGCTCCTTCATTTTAATCTTGGTGTGCACTGTGTGTGTGTGTGTGTGTGTGTGTGTGTGTGTGTGTGTGTGTGTGTGTGTGTGTGTGTGTGTGTCCCTCTGGCTGCTGCTTATGGATGGATTTCAGCAGCAACATGATTATCCTCATCAGGTTACCGCACTCAGTCCCTGTGCAGAGAGGCCTGCGTTTTTACAGCAACCCTACACCAATACAGCCAGTGTTTATTTCGCACGTTTATTTTCTCAAGCAAATCTCTTCCTTCTCCATTCCTGCTGCTCCGCACTCTTTCATTGTTATGGGAGAGGAAAGGAAAGGATGAGAAATCCCAAAACACCAGCACAGAGGAAAACTGCTTAAACTCACTTTTTTTTTTTTGCCCTGCGCCTATAGCATAAAGTCACATGCTGTGATTCTTTTTTTTTTTTTTTTTTTTTGTATAGTATTGCATAGTATTGCATTCTTAATACCTAGCTTGGGCCATTTGTTTTTGCTGTGCTGTGGGAGTATAAAGATGGATGTCATTCGCAGTCATGTGTTGTCATAAAATTTCTGATATGAATTCTTATCTGATCTGATTTGCTAATTGTGGCTTCATTATTAAGTCATGATTAGCAATCAGTAGAATAGTCATGGGTTACAGAGATGTTTACAGCATAACATACATTGCATAACTTGTGTCCTTAATAGCGTATTGTCTGGGAATATTACTGTATGAATCATTATGAATCATTGAATAGCATAGTGTAGGCAATAAAGAGCAAAGATCTTCCCCAACTAGTTTAAATTTTTAGTGTGTTGCATTAAAACTGCAATGTTCAACAGATATCTAACACATATCTCCTGAGATTGATTCCACTGTTTAATACTTAAAGTAACCTTACTTCACATTTAGTGTTTCTATACTTAGTTCTGTACGTGAACCACATAATTCACAACTGTTAATCACCTTTTCTGAACCCTGGAATGTAACATCTCCTAAATAGAACTGAAATGAATGGTAACCATCTGCTAGCCTGACAATGGTGCTATTAAGTCTGGGACAATAGGCATTTCAAGCAATTTCATGCTATTGCAATTCTAATACATATTTTGTGTTGTTTTCACATTTTTGCAGTAATACATGTGTTCATTGTGGTACAAGTCAATCATTACCATATGTTACCATGACAATACTTCCATTAAATCTGTGATTAGTATAGGTAATGAATAGCATATGTGTCTTCCAACATTGTAAGCATTTTAGATAGTGTCCTTTCTACAAATGATATCCACTTTCTGTAGCAGATCTCCTCACTATGTCCCCTCTAACCTTAGCATTCACATTCCCCTTTACCCCGAGAGGCGGCTGTCAGACTGCTTTTGGATTTGCCTTCGCCCTGTTCAATCAGCACCTTTCTGCTCCAGGCTCAGGTCCCGCCGGAATCCTGAGGGTTCCCTCAAGTAGGTCCTGCTTTCTGAGACGAATGCTTTCATGCTTCAACCCTGGAGCCTGCGGCAGGCTTTGATGAACCCGGCTGGAGGTTGCTGGGCAGATCAGGGTAATCTGTCAGGATTAAGCTCACTCCTGAGCAGGCTTCCAGGGACCAGGGTGACATGCTGCAGGCAGACACGCTGTGGAAATGGCCCAGCAGCCTATAGGTTTACAGGACTGGCCTGTCTACTCAGCAAACATCACTCTTTACATGGAGAGAACCACCTTTTCTATTTCATCTCCTTTACAGAGGACTACAGTGTCTATTCTAAAGGTATAGGAATGGTGGAGGCTCATAAGTCATTAGATCAATTCAGTGTCCTGCTTTGTTTTATCACCAGCTCACCATTAGAAGCTAAGCCGAAGAGCCAATGTGTCTTCCTAACAACTTAGCTGCCTCATACATTTCTCATGTGCATCTCGACTGGTTGACAGAGACATTTGTAAGGGCAAAGTCAGAAGAAACTTACTTGGTGGAGGTGGTCTAGTGGTACTTGCCTATGGACCTATGGCTCAAGAGGTCCCAGGTTCGAATCCCACCTCTAGCACTACCACCACTGGGTCCCTGAGCAAGACCCTTAACCCTGAGTTGCTCCAGGGGGACTGTCCCTGTAATTAGGACATGGAAGTCACTCTGGATAAGAGCGTCTGCTAAATGCCGCAAATGTAAATCTAAACTGGGAAACTTTCTAAATTGGGAGTGTAAGAAATTCAAAGAATAGGACTTCTTATTTCCACCTGGGACATGATGGACCATGAAAACTGCTCCCATCAAATAAATAGCACTCAAAGCTTTTTATCTTGGAGAGACATGTAGCTAGTCTTGCTAGTCTTATAGTACAGCAGTAAGTTTTGACACAATGTTAAAGTAAACTACGAGAGACATTTATCTCATAAACACCTCAGTTAAACCTCAGCCCTGTTTCATTCCTGAAGAAGGTGTTATTAATAAGCTTCAGTTTATTTTGAGTCTTCACTAGGATAAACTCAATGGGGGATACAAAAAACTATTTTTAAACATCTTTTAAATTAATGAAGATCTAAGGTGAGTTATGTTCCATTGATGAAAAAAGCGCATTTACACTAAGGGTTTTTCTTATTTTCAAAGGTACATAAACTGCAAAAGTAAGAGTTTAGTAAAAGATTACACTAAGATTAAAAATGCTTGGATTTGTTCGCAGTAAATCCAATAGTAAATTTGGAATTTGTTGGTTTGCTGTCAACACTGCTTTAACAAAACCATTTCTTTTCATTTACAAAACCTGGAAAACCTTACCTATCCTTATACTCAGTCATGATGAATAAACTGGTAGAAAGGACTGATAATAGCCTTGACATACATAGATTCCAGTTTTTGAAAAAGATATATATTAGTCGAATTGCTGCTTAGACCCACCATTTCTTTTTTGTTAACGACTGAGACTTGGATTGCAATTTTTCAAATGTTACATTAAATATGGGAAATATATCTACATATGATGTGTGAATATAAATATGTATTAACATTGTTGTTTTCATATGTATAGCACCAGGGTCCTGGAGGAACATTATACTGTGTATATGGCTGAAATGACAATAAAATCCTACTTGACTTGCATTGACTTGACTTGACATTGGGGTCACAGGGCCTGGACCAAGCTGATTGGACACCAGCAACAATTGACATAAACTATGAAAAGGCTTTTTCCTCTTTGAGCATGAACGTAGTGTACATATCTAGTTATTGTACACTATTGGGCCGTAGAATATTGGTGTCTATATTTGATTAAGGTAGTGTCCTTTTCTGACAGTGCATACAGTAATCTTTGTTTGAACTCACTGTCTAACAGGCTAACAATACACTGAACACACATGCACTGCACAGTCCAGTGGTGTGTTCTGTATCCAGTAGAGGGAGATAAAGGAAACAGTCATTGGGGATGCAGTTATAAATGTGGCTTTGAACAGGCTTATTCACACCAGAACTTTACCTGAACCACCAGACAGCTGCTGGCATTGGTCCATCAACTCATCACCAGATTCTGTTCCGCAGAACAAGGTGCTGAGAGCTAATCCAGTAGGTCACTCATCCTCCTGCAGAGGGAAGGCTGCTCTGAAAAAAAGGCCATGGGTTAGCTCCAGCCTGTACTTGGCAGAACCACTTCTCTCAGATCTGTCAGGCACCTGAAAGTGTGCTGAGTTGCGTAAGACAACAGAAGGAAGGTGTGAAGCTTCCTGCTGTAGTGTGTGTGTTCAGACATGACTGCTCTGGCAGCGTCTTTCCTCAACTTGGATGAACTTTCATTGACACTAGCAGTTCTGTTGCCTGTCATGGCCACATCCTTATTTCAGATGTGTACACACACACACACACACACACACACACACACACACACACACACACACACACACACACACGCACATACAACTCTGATATAGGCCAGCACCTGGAGATGGATGAAGTCAGAGGAGCAAGAAGAAGACTGAATGTGTGTAAGACTTTGAGAAGCCTCCAGAATTTTAAGACCATCTCATTAGTGCTCAGCAAGATGGAGTGAGCTTGCACCAAAATGTTGAAAGAAGAGTGAATTCATGAATGCAGTCAATGTCAAATATAGGTTGCAGGCACGCTGCTCTCCTCCAGATCATGTCTATATCACAGAACGCAGCAAATTATTTTAAATACTTTTTGGAAAAGAGCTGAATTTATCCGTCCCTCTATCAGACGAGTCACCCATGCCCTAAATCAACAAGTATCCCCAAACCATCACGCTACCACTACCAAGTTTGATTGTGGGGATGATGTTCTAAATGTGGAACGCTGGACAAGCTTTACACCAGGTGCAACTATGACCCAACATTTAAAAGTAATAAAAGTTCTCAGCAAATGTTACAGAAGCATTTTTGTTTATCTTCTAAAGCATTGTTTTTTCTTGCCACTGTCCCATGGATACCATTTTTGCCCAGCGTCTTCCTAATTGTGAAGACTGACATTAATTGAATTGAGAGAACCCTGCAGCAACTTAGATGTTCTGTGCTGTTCTGTGAATTTTGTGAATAATTTTGCGAGGCTGGTCCCTCTTTGGCAAATGTTTTCTGCATTTGAAAATGATGGTTCTCACTGTGGACTGATGGAGTCACAGAGTTTGAGAGATTCATTTGAAACCCTTTCCTATGCATTCAGTATCCTTTCTCTCAAGTCTTCTGCAGCTTCTTTTAATGGATGTATAGTGTGTTTATTGGGATGTTTTAAAAATACACATTATTGTGTTTAAGTTAAGTCATAATTCAACATGGCTGGAAGCAGCTTTGAAAAAATAGTGTCGTAATTAATATCATCGGAAGGGAGGTGAATGATTTTTCTCAGCCCTGAACATTATGTTTAATTATGCATTTTTTGTTTGTTTTATATGACATGGATGAAGCATCTTGCCTACAACAGTGATAAACACAACATAGAATTAAGGGCTGATAATGATTACTGACAATTAACCTGATAATGAATGCCTGTAAGTGTGAAAGTGTTTTTTAAAACTATTAAGCAACTTTGAAAACAGGGTATAAATAAACATTGAAATTTGATTTAAATAAACAGTTTCTTTCATAAAGGTAATTAGGTTAGGTTTGCTAGAAAGATATATTCTATTGAATCCCTGTTGAAGGAATATAGTTGTAGTTCAAGACTTCTTGCTGCCATTCTGACAATGTATTTGTTATTTGTTCTATCGGCTGTACTAGAGGTAAAATAATGAAGAATTATTAGCTGGAGCAGGTACTGGAACTGTAAGAGTTAATCATCTCACCAAGCTGAAACAAATGGAAATGCATTAAAAACATTAGTTACATGATATGCAAAGGCCTTCAGTGTTTTTTGTATTTGAATGTTCCTGAATTATGAAATCAGCACAATCCTCAACTGCCAAACCTTCTGCCTCTGCTGCTCAGCCAGAGCCAAAAAGAAGTCCAAGATAGCTTATCAAATTACCCTGCCATCTGTCCACAAAACTTTCATTTGGCATTAAAGGCACTTTAGGATCTGAGAGCAAGGGGCTTAAAGAGGCCTAGTGCTTTTAGGAGGCTGGATTAACCATGTTGACAGGACAGAGCGTGGCTGAGTGCAAAAGTGATGAGTATAATGACTACCTGTGCAGGTGAGAGGAGTGCCTATTGCTGAGGCACTCTCTGAAGGGCCCCATCACTTCCACAACCTGTCAGAGCAGCACTGATAGCAGGCCAGGACGTCCTGTGAAAGAGGAGGTAAACAGCCAGGTTAGAATGACAGGACAGGAATGTGGGAAATGCACTTTAATGGGATTGTTGTGTGTTGCTGTAGGGAAGGTCAAAGCGAGAGAGGGAAAAGTAGAGGCGTAAGGGCAAGCCCTTGAGGATTAGCACGGAGAAACTGATAATTTAAGGAGGGTGACAGGACGGGTTAGAGACATATACACACATACCAAGTTCCATGGAAAAGAACTTGGATGGTATTGTCTGGTAATGCAGTGATGA
Source organism: Hepsetus odoe (assembly GCA_017165825.1). Classification (NCBI taxonomy): domain Eukaryota; kingdom Metazoa; phylum Chordata; class Actinopteri; order Characiformes; family Hepsetidae; genus Hepsetus; species Hepsetus odoe. The sequence goes on from CM029367.1 coordinate 13,891,068, forward strand.
TCGCTTTGGAATGAAACATGATGCTCAGACCTTTTAGCCAAAAATATGTTAGTTGTCGCAGAAAATTGTCTGTCTGTCTGTCTTACTGTCTGTCTATCTATCTATCTTTGATGCTGTGATTAGTGAGTGCCTAATAGAGAGTTTCATGCAAATAGTTTATTCTGTGTGACCTTTGACCCAAAGAGGCTGAGAACTACCTGCCTGAGCATGCCATGACCCCTGCAGCCACAGACAACAGACCCCCATCCCAACCCCACCCCCCACCCCCACCCGCATGTAATTGATTTGTCAGTAAATGGAAGAATAAGATCAAGGTTATATGGTGTATATGTGTGTTTGAGAAAGAGAGGAAGCCAAAAAATGTTTTTATTTATTTTTGGGCTCTGACATTCACATTAGGGTTGGCTTTGCATCAATAGTAATGCAGAAGTTAGTGGAATTCCCCGTGGACATGGAGACACATTCACACAAGACACTCGTAAATTATCAGACACGTTGTTCTTGTTGTCACGAACAGGGGATGAGTCTCCCGTAAGAAAATGTGACTCCCTTCCATTCTTGTCTGCTCTATTGTCTAGATGTGCATTTTTGAAAAGAGGAAGCAAGAGGTGGAATCCTTGTTAGAGTGTATGTTCAGTCTCAGGCAAAGGTTTAATCACCCTTTCTCAGATTACATGCTTCATTGATTTCCTAAATGAAAATAAGTTTAGGCTTTGACAGAGAAAAAAATTTTTGGCACTAAAGCACAATTTTTATTTGCTTACAGGGTTTAACATAATGAATAAAATAAAGCATAGTATGTTACAAGAGCTTAATCATTTGGCAAGGCCACATTTGATGTTTTATTGCACTCCTAATAATAAATTCCACAAATGAACACTGATTATGTATCACGTTGTTCTGCATGGAGGATGTAACATGATTTTTAAGTTAATCAACAAAATGTCATTTGTCCAGGGGTACCCGAACTTCTGCATACAATTTTGTGTATAGGCTGGAATGATGACAGGGGGCAGCGGTGGCCTAGGGGTTAGGGACTAGGCTCCCAGATCGGAAGATCGTGGGTTCGAATCTCTTACCAGTAGGTTGCCCTGAGGTACTCTTGAGGTACTGTCTCTGCTCCCTGGGTGTTTTTAATAGCTGCACGTGTTTGTGTGTGTGGGTAAAATTCAGAGGGCTAATTTCGTTGTGGCTCACTGTGTGCTGTGCTATGTTTCACAATGACAAGAATAGTCACTTTCACCTGAACAAATTTTTCTTCTGTCAAATGCAGAACGTAGTTATGAAATTTTTCTTTTATATGCTGAAATGTAATAAATCATCGGAGCCAGTCTATTACTAGTGCGTTTAGAGGGACCACGTCAGTGCACACATGTCTACGTATGCGACTGGTGTGACACTAGATGTACACTGGTGTGTTTTGCCTTTGTGGGTGTGTGCCTTTGTGGGAGCGTGAGTGTGTGATGGGCTGAGAGAGAGTGAAGTGGAAGTTGACGTTCCTGTGCCCTGCGGGGACATGACATCCCAGAAGAGGAACAAAAGCATGCTGGTGTTAGTAACAGGATACGCCTGCAGCGCAAAAACTGGAAACTTGTACCTCCTTATCTAGGGGGCAAGTGACTCTCTGTGTATCGCTTTCCCATACATACCTGATCCGCCTGATAAGATCCTGTTTGTGTCTGGGACCTCTCGACTTACCCCAAAAAATCCCCACTGATCAGCCAGCACATGAGGAAGAGCAGCACACACAGCCACAGAGCACTCACTTACACACAGCAGTGTAATTAACATTCTATTAATAGCTGCAAACCACAAAAATGATCCTATCAGTAATGCCATGAATCACTTGACGTGTGACCGTGAGAGAATGTACTACCTACTGGTGCAACTTTGCAGGGTAACCTGTGGGTCAAGTCTGTGTGAAGGTCAGATAGTGTGTGTCTAGGCTGATTATTCAATTCGTTGACTGTGTGTCTGTGTGTATCCTTCACTGCACATCCTTTCCTGTGCTCCCTGTGTGCCCAACTCTCTAACCTTTTCTGTCTGTTTTAGTAGCTTCTGTAACAAAAGCTCACAAATATCAGCACCTGTTGAGATTTCTGCTGTCACAGTCGGTCTCATGGTCTCCATTTCGATGCATTGAGCGTTATACTTGAATGCCGGCCAGCTTTGGAACTGGCATTTGTATCCAGTGCTTTATAGAGTTCTGGAGCCTGTTGAATTAATAAGCATTTCAAATAATGTTTTCCGATTTGTTGGTAAAGTTCTTGGAACAATAAGCTTTAAACTTAATCTCCAAAGATTATAACCTCTTTAAGCTGTTTTGAATAGTGTATGTCTATGTATGCAGTTTATTTCTTTAGAAAGAAGATATGAGTCTCGGTAAGTTTTGAATTTGAATTCTTATTTGCATTGCAACTTTTTAGTTACGGAAGCGCAAGTAACAGAATTTGGCTTACAGGTAAGTGTGTGTGTGTGTGTGTGTGTGTGTGTGTGTGTGTGTGTGTGTGTGTGTGAGAGAAAGAGGACATCTTTATGAGGATCAAATGCCCTCAGGTTGGGAGGATAACACAGAACATTAATCATTCTAGGGACATTTGGGTAATCCCAATGGGAGGATGTCCTTTAATTCACTATTTTCATTTTGTATTTATTTAATTTAATTAAACATGAACATTTGCTTACTGAAGTTGAAGTTAGATTCAGTGCAGATATTTCAGTTTTCAGCTACAGACATACAACAGCTAATGGAACTAAATAGAATCTCCAGCAGAAGGCAGATAAGTGACCTCAAAAAGCAGATTAGGGATCCTTTAGATTGCCATGCAGGTTCAAATCCATAATAGTGACAAGACACACAAACGCACGCACACACACACACACACACACACACACACACACACATACACGCACGCACGCACAAACACACACACACACGCACGCACGCACACACACACGCGTAAATTAGATTTAACTTTTCATGAACTCTTAGCATCTTAGGATAATGTCTGTTGCAATATGCCACATCTCACAACTTTTTTCTTCATTCTCTCTCTCTTTTTTTTCTCTCTCTGTCTCTCTCTCTCTCGCTTTCTCTCTTATTCTCTTTCTCTCTCTCTTTTTGCTTCCCATTCTTCTCACCCGGTTCCGAAGAGTTTTAGGTTGCATGTTTTTTGCATCTTTTTTCCTGAAAGGTAAGATGATCCTGCTCTCTTTTTCCTCAGAACAATGCTGGACGGTCAGTGCTTCTGCGCATGGTAACCTAGAGAACGAAAAGGTTCATGGCTCCCAGTTTCATCTGTGAAATCTACCCCGATCTGGAGCATATCCATCCGCCCACATATCTGTGCAGGGGTCCAGACCAAAACCTTGGACTATTGGAGAGTTGGAGATTTTGACAGGGACTTTTCACAGTAGGTTAGTAGTGAATGTGCGCTGGATCAAATAGAGCTTCACAGTGGCTCTTCTTTGATGAGCATCCATGCTGTGCTCACCATGTGTTTCTACATGACCGGAACACCAAGGTGTTGCTCTGTGATTCTGATGTGGTTCAAATCCAGCACATTGTTTTATTATGTGTCACCTAGATCATCTTCTTCTTCTGGTGCAGTAGGCCGGGCCTAAAACAGGCTTCATTTGTATGTGTCAACAGAAATCCATAAAAGATTGGTATGGAGTATGTAACTGTTTCTGGTTCTAAAAATAAGGCAACAGTGGTGGGGCAAGCTTTTTTTGGTTACATGTATAGAATTTTTTTGATGTTTTCACAATTTGTCACAGACACATCCCACCTTTTTGTATGTGTTTGGATGTTGCTCCTTTATTTCTTTGGATGTTGCTCCTTTATTTCTCTAAAGTAGTTCTGGTTGCCAGAGATGACAGAACATGTCTGCGATGGGCTGGCGACCTGTCCAGGGTGTCCCCCCTGTCCTTTCCCCTATGTGAGCTGGGATGGACTTCGGCACTCCCCCGCGACCCCGTTTGGGACAAGCGGCAGACAATGACTGACTGACTGACAGAACATGTTTACTTTTGTTAAACTGTTAATAAATTATTATTTTGCATGTATTATTATTATTAGTATTATATTATATTATATTATATTATATAATTAATATATGCACAGTAACTGTTGATTCTGACAGAAGTACCGATGTAAGTAAAAGATAAGGGTACAAACTCTGAACAATCAGAGTATAAAAGTAAAAAATATATTTTTTGCAATTTTTTTATTCAGCTATTTCTGTGAAACAAGCCTTGCCGCGTACAAAATAAAAATAAAAAATTTTATTATTGTCAACGGTTATTGTCAATTCAGGATGAAGTTGGTCTTGAAGTGTTGTGCAGGTGCACAATGATAGAAAAGGCATCACCTTTCCTCAATTCTGTTCAAATATAACAAGCCTGTTCTGAAAAAATAAAAAATACATTATAAAAGTACAAATTTTTGTGATAAAATGTAAAAAAAAAAGCCATGGAAAACAAACACTCAAGAACAGTACAGATACCAGAAAAATCTTTAGTAACAAAGTATTTGTTGAAGTATCCAATCTCTGCTGGCCACACGAAAGCCTTCCTGTCAGTTACAGAGATCATTATTTTGCAGATTGATTGTTATGAAAGTGACTGTTCTTGTCATTGTGAAACACAGCACAGCGCACAGTGAACCACAACGAAATTGGACCTCTGCATTTAACCCATACACACAAATACACACCGTGCGGCAGGGGGCAGCTATGAAAGCACCCGCGGAGCGGTGATGGGGACGGTGCCTTGCTCAAGGGTACCTCAGGGCAACCTATTGGTAAGGGGTTAGAATCTTCCGATCCTATGGACTCCCTAACCACTAGGCCACCGCTGTTATGTCAAGATTTTGATTTTCCCACAGATTATGTTGTGTATTTTAGGTTTTTTGGTCAACTAATCCTAATTTTAAGCCTGTGCCTTTTAATAAGATACATATCAGGTATTTGCAATTGTCTACACAGAAGACAAACGGTTATATTTGAATGTTGAAATTAGTGTGCTGTATTCTAGTTTCATAGCTGACTTCCTATTTGCAATGGTATTTTTTGGAGTATATCTGGCTTCAATTTCTTTTACATCATCCAAACATTAGCTTAAAACATATAGCCAGTGTTTATTCTACATGTTATGTCCATGCAAGGATTTTGCTAGACTTGGACAGCTCTGCTTCAACAAGTCATAAATGGCTGGGCTTATTCTTTATGTGAATGAAGCAGTTGTAAGCATTATGATAAAATATAAGCCCCTCTCGGCTTAGCCTGCAGGCAGTACAGACAGACAGCCATGACTCATTGCTACTGGAGCCGACCTGTCTGCTAAAGTGCTCAGCATTCGGACCGTGCTCCTATCCCCCCTAACCCCCAGTCGCTGGCCTGTGACAAGGCCTAACCCGGCCCCATGTGCGGGGGCGTGATGTGGCCGTTTGATCGGCCCAATTCAAGCCTTATTTGTGGTTTCGTCCACCAAATGGAAAGTGGGTGTGAGAATGATTGAACTGACATAATCTGGCCTGAAATCTCTGCTCTCTCCCTCTCTGTTTTTCTCCCACCCCTCTCTCTGTTTCTCAGGCTAAACGTTCTCCAAGCACATACAAGCACACACCTTACTATCACTCTCACCACACACACCACAACCTTTTGCTTTTCTTTAGTGCAATAGGAGAAGGGTGTTGGGTCACAAGCCGCCACGTCCAAAGCAGTCATGAGTCATGCTGCTATTTTAAACTAAAGCTATAAACAACATGCATATTTTGTTACAGCGAAAACAAATGGACTTACTTGCAGAGCTGCCATTAACTATCAATAAACAATGAGCACCATTGCCTTTCAGCTGAAGGCAGGCCAGTGTAAGTACGAGTTTCTGGGTAAAATGTCACTTATATTGAAACTCAACACCAGCATTAAGTCACTCAGATGTATGCACTGTAACTCTATAAATTCATAAATGCACAATAGAGGAAGAATAATTATTCTGACCAATGCCATTCAGCCTATATAAGCAAATCTGCTAAGAAGAGAACTGCACCAAGCTGAACTGGTACATTTGTGTTATTTCTGAATTACAAGCAGAAACTGATGAGAGTACTGTCATCTGACCTTCCTCTTCTGTCAATCAAATCATGACACTGACAAAAACTCATAGTTTGCCTATGTGGTAAGTTGTTTTTGTTAGGTACTGATCGTGTTTTGGAACATGTATTAATCCACAAAAACATTTGGGATATGTGGGTTTAAGATGTGAAAAAGATAAACATGGGGTCTTATACTTTAGGGTTGCAATCAATCTGTAATTTTGGGCTAATGATGTAAACCTTTCCATTGTCTGATCAGTTCTTTACCTGCTGTCATTTAGTTTAGTCTTCACAACAACACTCTTCAAATAAAGTGCCATCAAGTGTTCTTTGCACAAAGCAATAGAACGACCAGTTTTTTGGTTTCCTTAAAAACAATGTCTGATGTCTTTCTTTAAGGTTAAAAGGACGTTCCAATATTGGTAAGATTTATACCACTTCAGGGGTCGTTCCCTGAAGCTTTAAATCAGTGGGAGGCTCTCTACGAAGGTTCCTTGCACTCACACATCTCATTATACTTTCTCACTTTTTTCTGTATAAAATTAAAAGTACAAAGCACAAAGGAGCCTTTTTGGGTTCTTATGAATGTAGAAGACCTGTGAAGGAAAGACGTTTAGACTGAATCAGTGAAAGGCAAAATCCAGACCATTACAAATTTAAAAAATCAACAGACAAAACCTAAAAAGTTACATTTTATGGTTAGTGTCACTTCTAAAATCTCAGTTCCGTAACAGGAGGTTTAATTATACACAGGTAGAGAACTAACAGTGTGGTTGGTTGAAATTATCTTAAGGGATAAATTAGACAGGAAATGAGTAGTTTTCCAGTGTGGTTTCAGTAATTATGTTATTCAGAAATAACCATGAAAACATGGTTCAAAGACACAGTTAATGTGTGGAAATTACAGCGAGAAAAATATCCTGCAGATTTAGACCAGGACATAAGCTTGTTAGCTTGGTAGTAGCTTTAAACTGCACATAATCATTCAGTCAAGAGAGCATAAGGGGCAGCCGTGGCCTAGTGGTTAGGTGTTGGAAGGTCATGGGTTTGTATCCCAGACTAGTAGATTACCCTGAGGTACCCTTCAGCAAGCTATCGTCTCCACCGGGCGCCGGATATGGCTGCCCCTTGCCGCCCCATTGGTTTATGGATTAAATGTTGATATTCACTATGTGCCATGTGCTCACAACGACAAACAGTCACTTTGGTGGGTTGGTAGTAGCTTTCACTTTCACCTCACTCACTTCCTGAGGACGATTACCTCAGGATCACAGATACCACTCAGGCTCATCCCAGATGTATCAGATGCAGCTCCGTCACTTCAAAGAAATTTGAGTTGAGTGCTGGGGACTTTGTAGACCTCTAGATGATGCTTGACATTGGACATGGCCTTAGATTCTTACATAACTGCTCCAGAATTTCCCATTTTATCTGTGGTTATAATTACACCAATGTACAGAATTTAAAACTGTGTAAAATTATTTCATTACTGGTGCAATATTGTGTACCAGGCAAACATACATATACATTGCAATATCTATCTTCTCTTAAAGAAAATGCAGATTTCCTTGACTTTTAAATCCTAAGACTTGTTTTTCTGTAATACATGGCAAGCAATGCAAACTGGCAGAGTTACAGCTCAGTAATTTGTGTGGAATGGAAGTCTGGAACTTTGGTGATTGCATGGAGTTCAGGAGGTTAAGTACATGAGTAAGATGCTATAATCCAGCTCTGCCAGTTATTATTGCATTCACTGTTTAAATTAACTCTATGGATGTCCTATTGCTATTAAAAAACACTTTCCAACAAAAACAGGGGTTCTAAATCACATTTCACAGGCCAACAACTTTTGCCCAGAGAGAATACACCAGTTCCCTTAGATCTAAACCATTCCATTGCATTTAATGTTTACAGTGGTCTAAATATAATCACAGAAAATTGCATTTTTTATGTATGAACATTAAATCCAGCTCTACTCTCCCATGGGCACAGGGGAGTGGTGTGTGACTACTGCCCACCCAGGATAAGGCCATACAGTCTAGTTCAGCTCCATCTGCTCCTGGGCCTCTGGACCTGGCTGGTTGAGAATACACACAAAGAGCCAGCATGACTATACAATGTGAAGAATGAGAGCCATATTGGCCTTGTCTGCATATTTTAGTATCCTCTTACCTTGTAGTAGTTTCCAGGGAATTAGTGGTGTCCATGTGGGGTCCTCAAGTGGGGGGGGCAAAATGTAAGTATTTTGGCCAGTTTTGGTTGTGTTTTGTAAAATATTTCAAACATATATATAGATACACACACACATATATATATAACAATTTATTCAAATGAATCCATTCCACTTTTGGATGTAATAGCATGGGAATGTAGTGGGTTAAGGGGTTAACAGAATTTCAGGATTCCTGAGTTACCCAGCAAGAAGAGAGGAAAAATGCTTTGAGCTCCATTAAGAGAGAGGATTGTCTATCACCCAAACCATCCTGATCTCGACAGTATTGTGAGAAAATTAAAGAGATAGAGTTTCTAAGTAAGGAGACAGGAGAATGGATAAGTAACAGGGTTTCACTCATGGAGAACCAAAATTTAGTTTTTTGTTCTCACTCTTTCCCTGGCTTTAGACGTTTCAGTCTGGAAAATCTGAAAGTAATCCAAAAACATGAAAAGGAAATGAGCGTAAATATGAGATGCTGAATCAACACACACGGGTATATTTCCATGGCTTTCTTCAGCTTTCCACTCTGCTGTGGGGAGCAGCTGTGGCTGAGCCGCATGCGTCAGGAATAATTACGGCCTGGCCTGCATGCACTGCCATGTATGCAAAGCCCTGTGTAACAGAGTTGATAAAACTAAGCCTCACACCATGTCCCTGACCCTGACCCATGTGTGACCTCTCACCTCTATGCAACAGCCCACTGATGCCTCTTGCTTAAAGAGGATTTGCTGGAACTCTTCTAATGACCTTTGACATTAGCTAGGTAATACAGATCCTGCAGTAACACATACGTTACTGTATTGCACTTGGTAGCATGTCCTGAAAAGTTTGCAAGGGTGCAGACAGAGAGAGATATATTGCATTTGATTGATTATTTTGATACTACCTCAGGATACCTTTGCAGGTGTTAATTTATGAAGCCATCGGAGAATGAAAGTGAGATGACACATTAAGGTTAGTTTTTTCATAAGTTAATTTTAGATTAAGATAAGTTAGATAAGTTAGAAAGAACATGCCTGGAATTGTTGGAGCTGTTGATTTTCTCCAGTGCATGTTCTGATATTCTGTTAATATATATGCAGCTCCTTATGCGGGATACCAAATAATGCTTTGACACTACTAGCATGATCAGTGCTACAAAAGCATTCACCAACACCTCATACATGCTTGCACTTGAATGCTTAGGATAAAGTTGCCATTACTAGTTTACAGTGTATAAATGCACAAGGTACAAGAAGGCCTATAGATGGCACTCGCTTAATTACATAGTCAAATCATCTCATCCTCCCCCTCCTCCTAGACACCTGTTTTAGAGATTGCCATTTTATGACCTAGTTATTAGATACCGAACATCCATCACTGCTTGCATATTGGCTGACAGTATGCTGAGCCATCATTTTTGCTCAATGCCAGTGTATGGTCATATGAACTACTCAAACAGCAAGCTGGTCTCCAAACCAGTGGCCGCTTATCCAGTGTGAGGGCTGAACATGAAAGTTTCATTACCCTACCCTAGCACAACTTCCATGAATATGACAGGCTGCCCTCCTGGCCTTCTTGCCTTGGGACTAACAGGGGCTTCCCTCACATTGGCATCAAGCGAACTGATCGCCACAAATTATCACTGTGTAACTATAGTCCTTTTGGACATATTAGCATAGGCGTTACAATCTGGTTTCAATGTGGAAACCAATACCTCCTAATGTTTTTTTTTTTTTTTTTTTTTTACCCTAAGAGTTTTTTTTTTTTTTTACAGGTGGATTCTTAACAAACATCCCTTGTATATAAATAGCTCCTTGTAATAGAAACTCACCAGTCCTATTGGCTTAAGAATGAGCCACGTGATCTGATGCAGCCTATTGGAGGACTCTGGGTTTAAGGTGTTGGGTTACCTGAATGAGTCGCAATAATTTACCGGGAGGGTGGTATATATATCAGCAGTGAAAGTGTCATGGTGAGAAGGTCAGAGAAATGGGTAAACACTATAGAGGAAAGTCTGTTGCAAAGGACTGCTTGTCTGTTACAGGGAGCTAGTCTGACTCAAACAAAAACCAAATCTTACGTTTATTTTTCTCTATATTGCGAAATTTGTGAGTTGAAATTCAGTGGAACCCAGATGAATTGTAATGACTATATACTTTTTCCTCAGTTCGGCAATAAAAGATTTTTAACACACACACGCTCTGAAAAGAAAGGTGTTTTCATATGCGCCCAGATTCACACTATTCTTCAGAGTGATGCAATGTTGCTCAGTTTGAGAAGTCATGAGAAACAGCGAGTTATCATTCTGGATTCATGTCCTCTTTATCTGCCCTCTCCGTAGTTCTCTTTGGCCTCAGTTTCAAATGACAACACAAGCATAATTGCACCATCCTGATGTGCGAGAAACGAAACCCTCCTCTCACGTGTCCTTGCTGATATGATGAGAAGTGAAAAAAGATTCTTTATTTATTTTCTCCAGACAGCTTCATGCTGCTTCTGGCATGAAAACCATTACCCGAAGCCATGGCAGGCCAAACAAATATCTATTCAAGTGGAATAATAAAACAAACAGTTGTTCAAAAAAATATTTGAGACTTATGCACTGACCCTAGAGTCTGGGAGATTTTTAGACTTTAAAACAGGGTTTTTTGGTATAAAGAAACAAAGACTCATGAACCATTGCTGTGCTCTTGCAGTGAACCCTTTTAAAAATGAATAGCTATAAAACAGAACATTTTTTGACACTGTTAGCTATATTTTCATATTGGTCAGCTATATTTTCATATTGGTCATGAGTAGAATTTTAGTCTTTTCACAATTTAGGTTTTTTGGATGGGTCACTCCTTGCCTTTAAGACCACCATCATTCCATAGATGGCTCTCATATTTGTCAAGTGAAACGCGTCAATCCTCATTAAGGCTCTAAGAGCTGAGGCAACTGCTGCCCCCTCGGGACACCTGTGTAGACCATATCAAATGTGCCACTCTGAGCACACACATGCACTATCCTTTTTCAACCCCCATGCTGTGCATGTGTCTTAGCCCTTAAACACTTGTGCATCTGCCTTGCAAACTGGCAGATAGTTATTTCGCTTCCTGCTTGTGGGTGGAATGTGTCCAATTGCAAATAGCATTGATATCCACTTGTCAAACTCAGTATCCCTCACAGACCATGTAGACGCAACTGCTTTGGGAGTGTGGGTGGTGGATCTAATCAGAGACAGGGACTGTGCTAAAGAGGCTAAGGCTTTGACCTTTGGGGGAGGCCTGGTTGGAAACAGGATAGAAAAGGCTTGTGGCAATGCATGCATGTTAGGCTGTAAGGATTTGTAAAGTGTTACAGGCTGTCAAGATGGCATCACTAAACTCCTTTCCTTTGCATGGCATCACATGCTATGTGGTGTTGCTCCATCTGTATCTGAATCATTCAGAGGTTGTGGCGAATGTCGGTTGCTGGCTCTGGTAGTACATATTCAAATGTGACAGAATAAAATAAAGCCATGAATGTCAGGAGCTGTATTTTACTGCAAGCACAGGAGAAGCTGTGAGTATGTCCCAGCGAAAGCTCTTGCTGAACTCTTGCTTCTAACTCATCTTAATGGAGTGTTATTTTTCTTTTCTGTCTCTCTTGGTAACATCAAAACATTTTCCTTTCCCTCCCACAAATGAGGGCTCTGGCGTTGACATGGAATTACTCATAGCCGGCTGTTAGGGTCTCCTTGTGAAGAATTCTCTCTCCGACGCTGCTCCTCACAATCTGTCAATTAACACTGTTGAATGGTGCACCAGTCCAACCGCCACTGCCATGAATGCATTCCATCACTGCAGCTGTTCTCCCTGCCCCTCTTATTATTGAAATATTCATTTCATAACCCTAAAAATCACACCCATCCCCAGTGGGTTCCATTTTATTATTGGAATAGGCCCCTCTACAACCCGGCAATGGATCGTTATTTTCTTCAGCAGTGCTGGGGTCAGGCACCAGGTTCGGGTTGGGGTCAAGTTTGAAGTTCATCTATGGGGTACAAGAAGGATTAGTGGCGTTTTACTGTTAAATGGACACAGGGGTGCAATCTGCAGTGAGGTAGTATATATCCTGGTTTGGAGGACCTGCACTGTGCATAGAGTGTAGTGGCTCCCCTGCTGCACTCTCCTTCAAAAATGTGCTTTTATAACTTTAGTTGTGTTCCAGCTTCTCCTAAAAACATCCCAGATGGTCTTCCCATTGTTCCAGGCACCCTACTCCTCCGAGTCATCCCTTGTCACTGTTATTATGGGCCCGCACTCTCAAGACACTGTGATTTGTTAGTCCGCTCCAGCTTTGAAGATCTAAGGAGTCTATGAGCTAGAGATGAGGAGTAGAGAAGACAAAGTCGACAACCGTGGCCTCCCCCTCCCCATGAAGTCCACACAGCCAAGCATGACTACACACAAACTGTCCAACAACCCCAACTCAAGGGTTCTAGGGTCAAGTTCTGATTTCCCCTTCATGTGTTTAAAAATCTGCAGATGACAATTATAGTGGATTTGATTAAACGGGAGGGCCGCAGAGATAGCCTGACTCTTTGACGGAGGGCCGGCAGTTCATGTTTCACTAGCTGTCATTTATACAGTCGGAGAAAGGCGGGAGAGCGGGTCTCTTTACTGCTGAGCTGGGGCCTGGGTGCAGACTTCAAACGTCATTCACCAGCTCAGCTCTGCTCTTCACTCTATAACTGCACCAAGAACTTATGAGAGGGAGAGAGAGAGAGAGAGAGAGAGAGACAGACAGACAGAGAGAGAGCATGGTGGTACTTCAAGCACTACAAAGCACTGAAGCATTGAGGAGTTGTTGTGTGTCAGGATCTGAGTTCCCATTTATTTTGCTCATGCTCTGTAATTTACCTATGCAAAGTTTACAAGGCATTACAAGGCCATGTTATCATGTGTATGTTGTGAAGTAACTCTTTAGTGCTACATTGATTCACTGCGCATAATGATTCACAGAAATATTGCATACCATAAACATTGATCGGTATGAATTATCTGCTTCCAATTGACTCTTAAACATAAATTAGTTATGAATAAATTCGAAACACACTGACTACATCTTTACCTCTTATTGTGTTCAGGAGTCTAAGTTTCTGTGCCAACTTTGGACCAGGAATTTGTTTGCTTCAGCCCTTTTTGTAAAACAAGTCCTCAGTTACAACCAGCCTTCTCTCATCTCTAATCAGATATCTGGACTTTTCATAAAGTCTGGCGTTGTTCCTATGATCCATCCCAGTGCATGGCTGTCCGCCACAAAGACAGCCTGTAGTGCCCCCCTGCATGTTCCCCCGCTGGCCTGGGCCCTCTTGTTTTTACAAGTACCCTGAGTAAACGGCCTGGTTTATTGGTACAGGTCTTTGCTCAGACTGCGCCGTGCTCTGCCGATGGGTGGCACGGCTGAGTAACCCCGGCGTATAAATAGCGGCCTTCATTAAATCAGTTGTTCTTTTAATTGAACTTAAATAAAGAATGACTTATGCAAGCCAGCTGGTTCTAATAGAGTCAGGCTTCTGGCACTGAATAAGAGGCGTATTATTTTTCACCTGTGCTGGGCCCGTGGCAGGGTCCTGGGTGTTATCAACAGAGATGGAGAGAATGGAGGGACCCTTTAGCCTGCCTTAATGCATAGCGAGGTGGTGCAGGTTTATTTTTCCTTCCAGAGAAATAAATGGTTTTGTAATTAAATTTTCTGCACTGGCTTTGGGCTTAATGGCCATCCCTGACAAGTGCTAATGTATGGTAAAGAAGGGTGAAGGCTCTGACATGAAACATGCTGTCCTACACCTACCAACACACAGACACACACACGCACACACATACACACACACACGCACACACATACACACACACGCACACACACACACACACACACATACACACACACATTCTTGCTTTTCAACATCCTTCTCTAAACCTGCAAGCAATTTTGCAGTGGAAGGCCAATCAGACTCCTCTGCCAGGGCACAGTTTGCATTAATCTGTTTTAAGCCTAATGCACCAAGCTCACTCAGCAACACCAAGACACATTTCTCCAGGCCCCGTTTTTTTTTTTAAGTCTCTCTCTCTCTCTCTCTCTCTCTCTCTCTCTCCTTCTCTCTCCTCCCTGAGACGAGAATTCTTGAAGTGAGCCGTTGTTTGAAAGCGTTTTGTGGTCTCTGGCAGCAGTGGCTGATGGAAATTTGCTGAGTTGGAGCCCTGAAACGTTGCAGCTGTCTCCGAAGAGCCCGGCCGCATCTCTGAGCTTCACTGCTTGGCTGCTGGTCAAACAGAGAGAGAAAGTGTGGAGAGAGAGAGAGAGAGCCCAGCAACCTCTCTCTTGCACTTTCTCTCTCAATTTTTCCCACTCTTTTGCTTGCTCTCTCACTCACTCTTTCTTTCCTTGCTTCACCCCACAACACTTTCTCTGTTTCTGTTCTTGCTATTGCAGTCCCTCCTACCTCCTACTCCTTTTCAACCCCCTTCATTTTGCGTAATCTCTCTCTGTCTCTCACTCTCGCTCTCTCTCTCTCTGTCTCTCACTCTCTCTCTCTCTCTCTCTCTCTCTGTCTCTCTCTGTCTCTCTCTGTCTCTCTCTCTCTCTCTCTCTGTCTCT
>CM029367.1:13906382-13966815 GCA_017165825.1 Hepsetus odoe
TCTCTCTCTCTCTCTCTCTCTCTCTCTCTCTCTCTCTCTCTCTCTCTCTCTCTTTCTCTCTCTCGCTCTCTCCCTTTCTCTCCTACCAACATATATTATTTTACAATATGCTTTAAACGAGTTTTTTTGGGTAGAAAGAACGTGTAATAAAGCAATTTAAAAATCACATGATCTAATAGTATAAGTAAAGCAAAAGATCGGATCTGCTCAAAGAACCCTTTGTGGTCTATTATATACCAAGGATGATGCACTGAAGATGATATTTTCAAGTCACACTTGTTAGTTACATTTAGATGCGTGGTATCATTTGTGATAGTGATTTAAACACTACCCATGTCACAGCTAACAACCTGCCCACTAAGAAAGAGTGAGGCCAGTTAGTTCTCTTAGATTCTTGACCACAAATAGCTTTGCCATCAGGGATCAAACTTACAATCTCCTTATCATTTGGCCAGTGCTTTGAAAGTTGGGTCACTAACATAAAAAACCAACAGCTCCCTCATTTCTGAATTATGTACTAATTTACTAAGACCCTCTGACTTTTCTCTCTTTTGTAAGATTGGAAATCACAACCATTAAGATATTAATTGTTTTGCTGTCCATGCAGTATATTCAGCTTAGGTTTTACTAGCTTTTAATGGAGTTAAGTTGGTGCATCAGCTTTATTGTGAAATTGACTCTGGCTTTAAAATATACACAGTCCCATCTAAAAGAATTGACACAGCAAGGCCAATTCAATTGTTTTTGCTATGCCCTGAAGGCATTTGGGTTTGAGAGCAAAAGATAAACATGAGATGAGAGATCAGATTTTCAGCTTTTTTTTAAATATATCTAGATGTTGGTGTTTACATCTAGATATATTAAATCATACAAAGAACATAGAAGTAAGTTTAAGTAAATGACAATATCAAGCTGCATAACCCTTCACCTGAGTAAATAGTTTCTTGGTTAACATGCTTTTACCACATCTTTCAGTTATTCAGTTTGTACTGGAGGCTTCTCTCTCCAGTCTCCTTTTCATGCATGTTCAGTCAGGTTACAATATGGTGACCTCACCAGTCCAAAACGTCTTTTCCCACCTGTAGAAGTCCTTTATTAACTTGGAAGTGTGTTTTGGATTATTTGTCTTGCTGCCTAATAAAGTTTCTTCGAATAAGTTTGAACAAGTTGGGAGTTTCTCTGTAAAGTGACAGCCAAAAATATTATGTAGATGTAAGAATTCATTGAGAATCTTTAACACATTTTGTTCCAGAAATGTTGTGGTTTCCGGACCATGTTGGGGAAATCTATCTAATAGATCATTTCTCTTTGTTCAGCTTCATAATGGCACACTTTTTGCAAGATATAGCTGTCTGGTCTTCTAATGTTACGTTCCCCTTACAAAAACAAATACACTCTTCACAGGTGAAATTTCAAATCTTCAGTTACGTGTGGTGGAGGTGAATGAATCTTCTACAATCAGTGTAGAAGGGGGCAGCTATATCCAGTGGGAAATAGTGTTGGGGATGGTACCTTGCTCGTGGTTACCTCAGGGCAACTGACAGATCAGAACTGTTGTCTCACTGTTGTGAGACTATAACCTCATTTGTTTTGTGGAAAAATGCCACCCCCTTCCATACTGGAAACCGCTTAAGGTGCATTAATTTGACCTGTGTTAACGGGACCTAATGATCCATGCGAGGAAACAGAGCTTTGACCATACCTCATGCACTGATACTTACACACACCACAGCATGAATGAAACAGAAATATAGAGATGCTCTAAAATAGGGTAACTCATGTTACACTTGGATGTATGAGTCTGTGTATGCATGCGCTCAGCTAAATGTCCGCTGGGAGTGAGGTAGTCACTTGTCAGGCCGGTGGGATTGACTAAAGTAATCCTTCACAGTCCAAGAGTACCGCTGCCACATACCACACTAATAGCAGGTTGATTATCAACAAGACTGTCCTTTAGCATGTCACCAACATCTGCTTTTTGTCTAAGAGTGGTCGACCCACATCTACACAAAACACATACATACACACACACACACACACACACACACGTTGTTTCATGGTTAGTATATATGGGAAAAAAAAACATGTTCAAATATGGCAAACACGCAGATTTTATCCAGTTATACAACTGTTCACACACAAACACTTCTACAATAACTGTTTTAGCAGTTTATACTGTATATACAGCTCGGTACTGTAAGTGCTCACTAGCACTACGCGGTCTGTTAAACCACACACTCACACACACACACACACACACAAACACACCATTACTCTCACTTCCATCAATCTATAGTATACACGACCTTGCTGACATTCAGTTGACATGGTTTGGCACCATTTTGAATGAGCGTTTTTTAGATGGGCAGATAACGCACCATATCCTCTCACTGAGGGTACGAGCTCTGATGAGCTCTGACATTTGTTAGCATTACTTCCTGGCTAGAGTTTATAAAACCTGAGCTCTGTCCTGGAAGGCCCTTGGAGTGGGGGTCATGCTGCAGTGGGTGGGTTTGGAGGCTCTCTCTGCGGCGCGTTTCCTGTCATCATGCTACTGATGAGGAGTGGGTTCAGTAATGCATATAAGACCTGTCATTTTCTACAGGCTCTATATCTTTTAAAAGATTGTATTAGAAAAGGTCAACTCAGGTTCCAGTGGTCCAGTGTCTACTGTTTATATTTAAATGTATTCTTTAAAAAGAATTGACAGAAGAACGACTTTCCCCTGGAGAGCCTTTCTATGAATAGAACCATATTTAAATTAGATGTTTGAGTTTGAAAAATGATTGGTCTAGTGGTAGGATACTCGCCTGTGGACCAAGAGTTTTCAGGATCGAATCCCACCTGGCACTACCACCATGGGTTCCTGAGCAAGACTCTTAACCCTGATTTGCTCCAGGCAGACTGTCCCTGTAATTAGGACATGTAAGTCTCTCTGGATAAGAGCGTAAGCTTAATGCTGTAACTGTAAATGTTTTATCAGGACCACTATGGAGCAGGATGGAACAGAATTTGTTTAAGCAATGAATATGTATACTGTGCTGCACTGAAAAATAGTGTCAAATGGTTGCACATAAATACATGTTACAATACAGCTTCTTGTTTTTTCCAAATAGTATTGGCGCAACAGACTTAATCTGTGTGCTCCTGCATTTAATCATGTGAAAGTATCTGTCTGAAGTATGCTCTTCTATTCGCTGAAATAACACAAAATAACAGACAAAGTGGTGCATTTCATAGTAATAACACTCACTACATCATCATCATTGACATTGGCAATGTATAAACAAAAATCTCTCAAATCAGTTTCAGTTCCCAAAACTGTCTACATCATGTTTTGAAGAAGGTTAATGAAACTAAGCACTGATTCAGCCTGCCTTCCCACAAACCCACTGCTTCCTTGATTGACAGCAGGTGGGTTGGGCTGCTGATTGAGCCATGGCATGCGATTTCCCTGCCCAGCCTCTTCCCTGATTTTCACTCATCACAAAGCACCCTGAAAGGCTGCAGTGCCCGACCCCCCTCCCTTCATACACACACTTCCCCTCACACCCCCACGCTGATTTCCCTTGCTTCTCAGTTTCCTTCTCGCATGGCTCCTCAGCCCCTTACCAGTCTCTGCAGCAGCCAGCAAATGGAACCAATTTCTAGCCCTGGAGCAAGGTGGTTTTGATGACATCTGAAATGTTCAAACCGTAAACTCTGCACATAAACATTTCAGGTCAGGCGGAGTTTAGAAATATCTTTTCTAAACACCAGCAGAATCTTTTTTTTTTTAGCTTTGTTTTTGATACATGTGCCGTCCTGTATTGTAAAAGTAATTGTGTCCTGAAAAAGTGATGTAAGTGAATCAAGCATAACACTGCATGAATGAATAAGGTTATATTACCCCAAACAGAGATGAGACCATCTACAAGATATCAAAGTGCTGCTTTCTTTGGAAAGAACACAAGCACACAGCAAAATTAGAAAACAATTTTAATGTTTAGGGTAAATCAGTATTAAAAGTGAACACACCAATATTGGTTGACATATGTATTGAATTAATCTTAAAAACAATGTTATGGGGTAGTTATGGCCTCATATAATTTATATAGAAAGACGGGTCCAGGAAAAAAAAATCTTAGCTGATGTCCAAGAGTGCAGCGCAGTCCTAAAACCCGAATAACTTACTGTGAATTAAGTAAGCCTGTGTTAACAGTTTCATATTTCCAGCTTTTAAATTACATTCCTATACCTAGAACAATTTACAACTTTTTGCAGATTTTATGAGATTTGCAGACTTTTTATCTACGCCAATGTCTTTCAAAATCCTTCTAAAGTCATTATATATTAGGTCATCTTGGAATAACTCGTGTTGGACCTCCGGGATATTGTATTGCAGTGCTTCAAAATGTACTGATCTGACTAAATGAATTTTTTCATGTGCAATTTCTTTGTCTATTTGAACAACTAAAAAAACAAAAAAGTTGTTTCTATATGTGTTATTGTATACTTTTTTCTATAATACATCATCAGAGTAAATTCAAAGTAAAGATAAATTAATTAAATAAGTAAATAAGTAAGTAACTAATAAGTAAATAAGTAAAACAAGTGTAATTTGTTTTTAAGTGGTTGATTTCAGATTCCAGATGTCTTCCTGATTCACCAAGCTTTGCATTTACATAAGCAGCACACCTGATTGAACTATTTTTGTTTGTTTAATATTAAGGCTTCTTGAAGGACAACATTTTTTTGCCTTTTACTTTCAGCCCGGTCCCTGTACCCAATCAGTTTCAAAGAATTGTTTTTATTTGTTGAGCCACACAATGACCAATGTGTGCATCCTTTAAGCAGAACAAAGCCACCTAACTTAAAAGTCATGCAGTGCACTTTTATTATCTTAAACTGAAAATGGTTGATAGTAAAGTTTCCAAACTTCTTGAATATTTCACTTGTTTGTGCCACGTTACAGGTCCTAATAAAAAGGTATTTTGTTCTTTTTTTATTTTAACCTTAACGCAGTCTGACATGAGGACGTCATATGTCTGCATTCTATTATTACTCTTAAGGATGCTCCGTAAAAGTGCACTTCAGTTCCCCTGTAGCTTTTGCAGTGTGAGTCATCAGCACTAGTTCACGTTCATCAGCACTCGCAGTGTAGCTTTTTAGGGGGCGGGCTGCACTGTAAAAACCTCTTGCTCTTGCACAGCCATCTTAACTGATCCTTCATTAGGCCTTTATAGACACGGTACCCTTCTTCCCGTGCCCCTTTTATAGTTACCATTAAAAAAAATGTTCAAAGTAACTCTCCAGCCTCTTATTGTGCAGTAGTGTTTTTATGCCCCACTCACACCCGGAGCACACCTCTGCTGCTTTTACTGTACAGTCAGATAGTAAGGATACAGTTACACTGCATCTGCTTTTTATGTACCAGATTGGTTGGAGGTGGGGCAGGTGACAATAAAAAAGAGATGACATGATGGCTATATTTATACATAGAAAGAGGAGGACAGCCTTCCACAAAAGTGAATGATTAAACATGCAACGGTTATTTGTTTTCACAAAAAGAATGTATCGGTTGAAATGTGATACTCAGGTGGAATGCTGCCTCATTAAAAAGCAGAGAGTGATCCTGGCCTTAATTAACCTGTAAATACGCAACAAACCTAACACAGGCCCAGAGGCAAGGTCAAGTAGCTACGGTGCGATCTTACAAAAAATCTCCCATCTGATGTGCATATACTGCTTAATCTACTACACAACTACACGCATTGGTCTGCTGCTCTATCTCTCTCACAACACTCTGATTTACTAATTCACAACAGCCAATGGTCAAAAAATGCACAATGTTATTTGTCTGTTAGATTACACATCAGCACCCAGTGCAGTGGTATTGGGTTGCATTAAATGACTTTAAACTTTGATGTTAGACCACAATTAGATTTCCTCCTCTGAAGTTTATAGCATTTTAAGACCCATTTGATATGTTTATGTTGCTGTTCTGAATGAGGCTTATGGTTCTTAACAGTTATGGGTGGATTTAAGAGCACAAGTAGAGAGAAATTATGATTCATTCCTGGATCATTCATATAGAGATTTGGATCCCATCACAAGAGCAAGAATTTGTATGTATGTGAAAGTTTGGTATTTTATCCTTTGGTGATCATTTAAGGTATTTTTGTATGTACTGCTCAAGCGCAGGCTCTGACTGTAGTGTTTAATGTTATTAATGTTCACTGGTGTGTTTGTGTTCTCTGTAGGTCAGGTCATGTTTGTCCTGTTAACTGTCCCACAGTAGCAGACCCACGGAGCCCTGGACAGGGACCACCTTATGAGGCCCGGCGAAGATGAAAAGACCAAAACCGGTGTAAAAATAACCTTTTTTATATATCGATACATTGCACTCTTTTTTATATACAGAATTTTATTCAAATTGTTTCCTAGTTATCTTTTTAAACACTTTGTTTACATACAAACCATAATATGAATGGGTTAGAAATCGTTAAAATACTTACACCTGTGGTTATGGTTTGTATGTAAACAAAGTGTTTAAAAAGATAACTAGGAAACAATTTGAATAAAATTCTGTATATAAAAAAGAGTGCAATGTATCGATATATAAATTATAACATTTTTGTAAGATTTAGTGATTTTTATTCATTTAATGAGCTACAATGTGAAAAAACTCCATTCAAAGCAGTGTTTACTCTGTGAGACCCTGGACTTGCCCTGCTGCAGTGAAACTGAAGAGTGAAACCTAAATGAAGACAAACTGAAACACCTTAAGCCCCTTTCAGCCCAAATTACTAAATCAAAGTGGTCCTTTTACATAATTATGCTGCTGTTTCTGAATGAAGGTAAGTAGGAAAACAGCAATTAACAGTGAAGGCTTGTGCCTCTAGTTTAAGGGAAGGATCTGTTTACTTTGTCATTACGACAATTTCAGTGTGGCGAGGCAGCAAATTCAAACCACACACACACACACACACACACACACACAGCACATGGTGGGGCAGAAGGAGCAGGGGCCCGATCACACAAGCTTTTACTTTTCTAGTCTTCAAGATTAAATAAACCTTCAAAAACCTAATAAATATAATAACAGAAAGTTGTATGTGTTTTACCTCTGTGGCCCTAAAACAAAAGACAGATTATAAGGCCTCTATTGAGTCACATAGGCTGAAATGTAGAGCAAAGAGCAGCGCCAGGAGAAAATAAAGTGACAGACCATATTCGTTTGGACATGTAGAGAGCATATCCATTTGGACTTGTCAAACACAAAGGAAACACTATTAGTGCAAAAGTCTGTGTAAGTGGTGGAACATGTTCCACGTAAAGAGCCCATAAATTCCTACATTAATTCCTTTCTTTCATTTTTTTAAATAAACCAACCCGAGATCTTGTGTAAGCACTGAAGCAAAAATGTTATATATTTTTAAATATTTCTTTTCCTGTATGTATACCATGCATAAAAAATAATCTGTTTAAAATGAATTATTTAAATTTTCATAAATTTTCAAAATATTAAAAAAAAAAAAAAACCAATATGCACTGGAGCAATAAGCATTTTCGGGGATTAAAAAAAACAGTCTAAGATCTTATGTAAACACTGTTGAGTCGTTAAAAACGATACCCTTTCCAGTGCGTACCACCAAGTACAGAAATCAATCAGTTAAAAATGATTGTTTTGTGACGTCACAAGAAAAACAAACACAACACGCGCTCTTGTTGCAACAACAGCCCTTTACATCTGTCCGCCTTTAAAGCATAATCTCAAAAGCAGGCAGTTTTACTGTGAGGTGACGCGCAGTGTGTGTTCAGTCACTCCAGTCTCTGCGCGCGCGACGGCGAGCAGAACCCGGAGCGCGCGAGCAAGAGATCTGCTCAGTGTCGCTGCAGCCAGAAAAGGATGTGAGCAATTACTGCGCACACAGCTCCCGCACTTTAGCGCAATTCAACAGATCACACACACACACACACACACACACACAGATACACACACGCACCTCCAACCTGCGCAGGGCTGAAGCCTTACAGAAAACCAGACCAGTCTGCTGCAATTAACCAATCACCATCATCATCATCATCATAATCATCATCATCATCATCATCATCATCAATTCAAAGACCATGTGTGGTGCGCGCACACTGCGCTTCACATCCAATTTACACCCTGACCGGTTCGTCTGTTCTTTGAGCAGGTTAATATCCTTGGCTGTGAAGCACAGAACAGAACAACAGAACAGATTTTTCATTGTATTACTGCTTGTGCAGCCTTTACTGCAGCCGAGTGAAAGTCGATGTCATTGTCAACGCGCGGGTGAGTGTGAGTGTGAGTGTGAGTGTGAGTGTGTCTTTCTGAATCTCCTAACACGCGATGACGACGTTTGCCCAATAACAAGTATTATTAATAATGACACTCTTTGAAGAAGGATAATAATAACGCTTTTTTAAGTTCAAATAAAGGTCAAATAAAATGCATTATAATAATAGCAGGGCAGGTGGTTCGTGTTAGTATTATAATTATATTTGAGATATGAATTGTATTTTATTTATATGAATATGTATTTGGAGATAAGTTATTTATTTACACTCTGGTCACGTTTGAAACTTGCTGGACTGAGATGTATCAGGACCTGTATTGGATTAGTTCCTCTTATTAAAAGCGTGAAGTGCAGGTTTCTAAAAGTGGGGGCAGCTGCACTGTCCTGATTAAAGAGTTTACAGTAGATGCTGTTTCTCTCAGTGTGGGACACTTCTAACATTTCACCGGCACTGATTCAATCCTGACCGGTGATGGGCCTTATAATCAAATGAGATAATGTCCATTTTTTTCTCGTTACCGCTTTAACAGAGATTTCAAATAACTGACCACCTACAGGCAGAGACCGACCAACGCGAGAATGACATCAGCAGAGACTCATCAGATCCCCCCCCACCCCCCAACCCCCACCCCAGAGTCCAGCCTGGGGCAGCTGAGGCTTTAGCCCATGAAGCTCAGCTCTCCATCCGGGACCTGCGCTCCATCACAAACAGCGCCGCGAAAACGCTGCAAACGCGCGAGCACGTGGAGAGAGAAGTGAAGGAAGAACAGACTGCTGCCTGTCCACTCATCTGAACAGATTTAGCCCCCCCCCACACTCACACACACACACACACACACACACACACACACACACACACACACACGCGCGCGCGCGCGCGGGGCGCAAGGCACGTGAAGGGCATAAGTCAAATATAAAGGTTAAGCCCAGGAGAGCCTTGAAATATAACTAATTATAACTGCGAGTTAACTTCATAATAATATGAATAATAATAAAAAGAATGAAATGTATTATTATTATTATCATCATCATTATTATTATCATTATTATTATTATCATTATTATTATTATTATATTCTGTAGTAGTAGAAGCACAACTGAACAAAGATGAAATTGGGGTATTATTATTGTTGCTGATGTTTTGTAACAACAACAAGTTTAATGGTAATCATAAGGCAAAGGGTGTTCACAATGTTATACAGTGTTGGTTTATTTTATATTCAACTGTATATTAAGCTGATTTTGAAAAGAATTTTTCAATCGGTCAGAAGAGAGCGCTTAACACAGCCCTAAAATAAGCAACAAAAAATGAAAACTCCTCAGCTCATTTCAGCTCAGCTCATCTCATCTTAATTCAGCTAAGCTCAGTTTAGCTCAGCTCACATCATAGATTTGTAGTCATTGTGTGTGTGTGTGTGCGTGTGTGTGTGTGTGTGTGTGTGTGTGTGTGATTTTAATAAAATAATAACAAAATTCATTTGATTAGTGTTTGAAAGTGAACCATTTGGAATGGAGGGTAGAAGCAGAAACAGATGTGGAGTTGTGCTCCTCTTGTGGTCTCTGTGGTCGTGTTAAGCACAGATGAAGGTTATCTCTCCGGGCTTTGTGTGAGGGTTGAGATACTGTTGCTGTGGTCACACTGGGCTTGTTGAGTGCAGACGTCGAGCCATCTTTCTAATCTGTCTGTCTGAGAGCATTTGTGTGGGTGGGGTGTGTGCCTGAAACACAAATCACCGGTTGTTCCCTCAGGTTCCTGCCACTGATACAGCGCTCCTCTCTCAGATGCTGGAGCAGCAGAGCAACCTGATGGTAGTGTTACAGATGAAGAGAGGATGGAGAGGCAGAGGAAATCAATACACACTTCACTGCAACCTTCTGTCCAACACCCCTCCCGTACCCCCAGACAGCCCCATCTAGGCTTAGGTAAATAACAACCCAACTGTTTCCTGTGTGTAGGTCATTAATCGTTATAACATGCATTTAATGCACAGATCTGGTGAACAGAATGTAAATATATTCATATTGATTAAAAAAATCAACAAATCTAGAGTCTCTAGCTATGTTGTGCAAAGAATATTCTTTACCTGATATGTCATTCCTGCATCTGTGTTATTGCCTCAGGTGATCATTTCCCTTTATAACAAAAAAGTAATCTTTGATTCAAAGTGTGCTTATAATCAAAGCCAGCCAGCAAAGACTAAAGCAACTGTTCATTGTCTTCTGCACTGGAAGGAAAATGATTACAGTTCAGAAACAAACACAATATCCATTAGGGGTATATATATATATATATATATATATATATATATATATATATATATATATATATATATGTGTGTGTGTGTTCTATGTTATGAACTCATTGTATCGATGGATAACACACACTTCTTCTATTGGAGTATATTTGATAATAGTATCTATTTAATAATCACTCCTCTGCATACAATTTGAAGGAGTGATTATTTAAATAAGATACAATTTAACAGAAAGTAGGTTAGCTTTTAGCAAATGTGTTTTTTGTCTGGCTTATAATGCTGCATGAACTTCTCTTTAATGTAACGTTAAGAGAACCAGAACAGAATAAAAGCTGTGTGTATATATATATATATATATATATATATATATATATATATATATACATATATATATATATGTATGCTTGCCCTTGGAACACCCCTTCATCAAGAGATGACAAACTGGAGATTTATGAAAGCATCTGATACTGTCACATCATGATACATCTGGAAATAATTGTAATTTTTAATATCATTGGCCAGCACTAATTGTCTTTGGATACCAGCAGCATTACATGACATGTCTGTCCCATTTCTCTCTTTCTCCATACTGTTAATTCACTGCAACTCACACACACACACACACACATAGAGGCTGTGGGAGTGACAGTAGAACGCTAGTTTCAGCCCTCTGTAGAGGTCACGACCTTCCCCATCTGGACCTGATCGTCTTGCTCCCAGATAGATGCTCGGCTTGTAGGGTCTTGTACCTTTAGCTAAAGAAACATACTGAAGGGTTAACCATGTTTGGTTGTTTGGCTTAGAGACTGGAGCACATATTCATATATGGAAGTGTCTCACTGCAATAACTTTGAGTGCTGATGTGTGACAAATGCACATATTAGAGGCATTTGTTTTACTTGTACTGGTTTATTTATGAAAAAATAGGAAAAAGAAAGAAATATTTCAGCAAGTAAATCATTTTAAATATGAAAAAGGAAATGAAAGGATGTGAAACTTTTCCTGGCCTTGTCTGAATTAAGCCTTTTCTGTCCATTTAACTACTGACTGTTGTCCTTCCAGCTTGGTCAGTCAGTGAATGTTAATCTCTGGCCTGCAAGAGGGATTTTGCTCACATTGCATTTGCAAGTACAGTGAAAGGTGCATGTAAAGTAGTCAGCAGATAAATGCAGCATGACCACATTAAGGGTTATAACTGTACACTGAATTAGGCATTTTTCTCACACATGTCGGCCTTATATGGCATTAAAAATACATTGGAAAATGTTTTATCTAAAAATGTAGCATGTATCATTTTTAAGATGAGCAAATAATGCTCAGAAAAAAATAGCTCAGAATGGCGGCACCTTTTTACCATCGTTCACTCATGTTGCTCATACATGGCAGAATGATTTGAACTAAATTCAAAGCAGATTTCCAAATATAATCCACAAGGAAATGAAAGTAATTATTTCCTCCATTTGAAGCCCACTTCTCATTAGCATAACAAAGTTAACATTGACATTTGTATGAAAATCATGTGCAAATACATCACGAAAGAAAATACATAAAATACATATCAGCAGAAATCAAAATACAAACAAAACTACAGCATAAATTCACTTAAAGAAACTGATGGTACTCCTAGATAAAACCTCTTTAATAGCAAAATCAGCTCACTAATTTGCTCATCACCTTCTGTCTGTAGCCTGTGTTTTTTGCAAACCTTTAATCCCTTTAGACACACTGTAGCTCCTACTGCAAATTAATGCAAATTAATGACAGTATTAGAAGCATCTGGCACATCAGGTCCTCAGTTTTCATTGTTAAATGATATTATAGTGTTAAACCACTCACTTAAAAAAAACTCACCTGCTAGCAAAGCATTTATATATTCATCTATTAAATAATTACAAGCCATTGAAACAGTGTTATGTAATAGAGCAAGTAGAAAGAAAGCAAGAATGTAAAGCAGAGGAAAAGAAATACTGTACCTCTCTGTGTCTTACCGCTTCTGGTACCACTGTTTATGGAAAACACCCTCTAATGTTGTAGTATAGAGCAGTTGTAGTTCAGATGACCGCCCCATGCTCTGAAGGGAAAATGAGAGCTGCTTACTTTATCATAACATTTCAATATAAGGGCAAAACTGAACATTTTCTGAAGGTTCTGATCACACTCCTGCTTCATGTTTTGCTGCATTGCATGATATATAACATAATATAATATAATATCAAACAAATGTATGTGCTGAATGTACTATAGCCCAAAAAGTGAAAATGTATTCTGTGCAAAAGTAATAGCACTTGTTTTAGGTCCCCTACTTTAAGCTAAAAACTGAAGAATAAAAGTAATTGTGCTGCAAAAATACTTTGTACTATCATGCCTTTTTTTCAAAGAAAATGTTTTAACCTCTCATTTGACTGCTATGCAAATATCTACATACGACTGTTTTTGTATTCCCTACTGTAAAATTTAAAAAGTGAAGAGAAAAGTTTCAGAGTCTCTAGAAAACCCATGTCAGCCTGAAATTAAGAACATTCATTTAGCAAAAAATACATAGATAGAAGTTTGAATGTGACAGCTTTGGTGCGCTAGTAACAAAGTGAAACATGTGGCATGTTTTCATCCCAAGGCAGCCATTTCACAGGCCTTCTTCTTCTCTTGCTCTTGTCTTATAAACTACATTTCCTCATTATTCACATGCCGTATTTAAAAGGTCTCATATCTTCAACTTTTGACTCCCACAAACTTTTTAACCTCCTGCATTATTCTGAAGTGAGGTACAGAAGTACTAGACCTTCTAGACTGAAAGGAAATGTCTCAAGTCCTCTTGAAACCAAAGCTCACTGCTCTGAGTGTCCCTCTGCACAAATCTTACACCTTCGTCTCTCTGACACTGACAAATGATTCAGCTCAAATATCCGCACTGTGCTGCTGTCATTTCTGCTGAGCGCGGCTAAAAATATTTTGATGAGGGCAAATGAGGCATGCAACAGACCCAACACAGGCAGTCACTAGAGAGATTAATCTGATGGTCCCATGGCCTCAGTTTCACACTTTCGCTGTCACGCTTAAAGTTCATTTAGCCTTGAGCTCCAAGGTCGTGGCCCTAGAGAGCACGTAAGCACAAGTAACAGAGTCCTACCTCACCTGAAGTATATTTACAATGTGATCCCTTTTAATCAATAAGTGGTCATAACAATCTGCCTGCCACACTTTTCTTACAAACTGTGACATTCATGCCTTATTTTCCACGGGTTACTTGTTGTGTGGTAACATACAGACAAAGCTCTAAAGCTGTAATGTATGGCTCAGTTTATATTTTTTTATTATTCTGCCCCGCTTTCTCTGCATATATTGTATTATGTATGCAGATCAGAGGTAGCGTTTAGCATTTTTTTCATTAAAGGGCATGCCTGAAAACAGTTTGACAGAAACTTCATTTTAGTACTGCAATCAAGAACCACAATAACTTGTCACAGTGAATATCTGTTAATTGATTAAACTTTTTCTTTGCCTGGTTTTCAAAGGTGAAGATTAGAGATAAGATAAGGACTAATAATCCTGAAGGAAATTCCTGTGTTTTACATGTTGACAGAAGTAAAAACTAAAGAAGAAACAGGAACATTGGCTGTAGAGAGTCACAGACAGCCGCCAGATGCTCTACACTAACCTCAGTATGGAAGAATACAACAGCAACTAAATTTAAGAACAAGACAGAAGGCAATTATTAAAAACAACAAAAAAGAAAACTATAAAAATATGTACAGCATCTTACATGTGAGAATAGGCAGAAATAGGGAGACTTACAATTGAGGATGCATTAGGATGGCCGCCTGTAAAGACTTATTTTTCATTGAATTCTACATACAACTAAATATCTTCTTCATTTCATTTTCTCTTTCATCATTTTATCCTTTTACCTTTAACTTTTATCTCTTTACTATACTTTTTATCAACTAAAAATAAAATATTCTTTCTCTAACCCTAATTCAAAAATGTAAACTCAACCTCACACTAGACCTAAACTCGACTCTAAAACTTTTTAGTTTAAATTACATTTGAATAGGAAGTTGATAATAATAGATAATATTCCGTTGGCTATCCAATAAAGTTTCCAATCACTACATAGAAATGAAAATTTTTTCAATTCTTATGTAATTTTATCCAAACAGATTGAATCTGGCCACTGAGACCATGTTGTAACAAAACAAATAGAACAGAAAATATGACTGGAATAAGTGACCAAGTGAAGTGCCACCCCTTTGCTTGTCTTCTCTCTCCCATCTCTCTCACTCTCACTCCTCTCATCTCCCACTCACTCTCTCTCTCTCTCACTCTCTCTCACTGTCTTCACTCTCACTCTCTCTCTCTCTCACTCTCTCTCTCTCTCACTCTCTTCTTCTCTCACTCTCACTCTCTCCCTCTCCTCTCTCTCTCTCTCTCTCTCTCTCTCTCTCTCTCTCACTCTCTCACTGAGTCCCACCTCACTCTCTCTCTCTCCTCTCTCCCTCTCTCTCCCCCCATCTCACTCTCTCTATCTCCACTCTCACTCTCACTCTCTCTCTCTCTCTCTCTCTCTCTCTCGCTCTCTCTCTCTCTCACTCTCTCTCTCTCTCTCTCACTCTGTTGATGTGGGTGTATGTGTATAAGATAGTGAAAGACCACAGGCAGAAGGATTTGTTTGGAATTTGATTAACTTTAAATAGCTGGTCTCTCATTAGCCTGACCTACCTGTTCAGCTGCCTGAGTGACAGATTAGCTTCATATCTAATGAAACTAAATCATATAATAAGCTTAGTGACTCATGTTTTAATATTTCATATTGTACAAATAAAACATGAAAGTATTATTGTAAAATGTATTATTGCTCTTTCTTCATTTGGGGGAAGCATGATGATAACATACTACTGAAAGTGAAACCCTTAGCGACACTAAAATGATATTGTCAATAGCTCTCTTCTATGCCACAGTAACCATGTACATGACACTGATGCTTTGTGTTCATCAGTGTGAGTATGAAAATATTTGGTTCGTTATCATTATGGTAATCTATGGTACGTGCAAGCCTTGCTGAGCTTAACTTCAATAGACAATATAAATCATTTCCATTATAATTTAGCAAAGTAAAATTATATTGCAATATTTTTTTTTGTACGAAGGTTGCACATAAATTACAAAAATTATTCCATATGTCTGGGTATATCTGTTTACTTGGCAGTACTAGATATCATGTTCCAGTATTCAGATGTGACAGAACATTTTTTTTTCTCTGACACTGATCACTCTGAGAGATCAGCGGGGGTCGGTGTTGGTGAAGAAAAGCCCAGGGAGCATGCGAGGCGAAGGAAGCAGTAAACACGGTGGCTCTCAGATTTCCCCACCACCATTCATATCTCCCTCTAGGGTCATTATTCAGCCTGTTTGCTAATTCAGCTTTTCCTTTTAAAACCAAAGAGGAAAGGGGAAAAAAAGGCCTCAAAATATTGGCACGACATCATATTAGAACATATCCACTGCATGTGACTGATGGTTATTACTCTGGGGGTCATTTCACTGTTTACGCTATAGGACAATATCTTTAAGCAGCTCGTATTTTACACATGACAAAACATCAGTCTGGATCTTTTCACTGGAGATTCATGGGCGACAAAAAAAGAAAGAGAGTGTTTAAAGTAAATAAGCGGAGGCCCTCTCTGTAGCTCTGCCCCGCTGAGAGCTGCACCCATCAGTCCATCGCTCTTTATTATTCCTGCAGCTTACTCCTTGCTTTTACACACTTCTACAAAGAGCTGTAAAGTTAAGCGTCTTCCACATCAAATGTACACAAACTTCACTTTATTAGACCACAAGACATAATTTACACAACCAACACTAAACAGGAAAATAAGCTGACAGGCAGAAAAAAAGGTCACATTGCTTAGGCCTCGTGCAGGAAGCATTTAAAATGTCACTAATTGTGACCAAAGATATCCTTAACAGCATCTATGCATCAGTTGAGCTCAGACAGTTTGGCTTAATGCAGGACTAATGCAGCGAGTGGGAGCTTGTTTTTATTACTGTGCCGCTCACTGTTTGTGCAATTTCTCGATTTCCTAAAGCCCATGATGACAGGCCCACTCATTGAGCCGAGCCCCAGCAGATGTCCAAACACGGGCTAATGTAACCAGCAGGCCAGCACACTCAGAACAGGGGGTTGGGGGGGTTAGGGGATCAGTGGCCAAAGCAGAGTAACTCAAATGGAATGGCCAATGAGTTCACACATCTCTGGAAACAGGGAGTTTAATGTAATGGAGAGGTTTAGCAGCTATAAACAGAGCAGGCCATCTTCGGCCCGCCATAATCCTGAGAGGACTCTCTCGTGTGTCTCTCGCTGCAGGAACTGTTGTGATGAATCGTTTGACCTCTCACCCCAGGCATGATAGTGAGGAAAGAGCAAACTGGGTGGAGTATGTTCATGATCTGGGCTGAAACCTTCGCATCACTCTGAAAATAATATAGATACTGATCTATTAAGCAGGTCAAAAGGTCAACTGCACGTTTGCCTAAAGTCTGTTTCAGTTGAAAACTAGACATGCAGTATGTGGCACCTGTACACTTTCAAAAAGTTTACAAAAGGAGTTCTTTGGCACCCTATCTTCTTTTGGTTCCCAAAGGAATTTTCCATTAGATGGTTCTCTAAATAACTGTTATTATAAATTAAATAAGACGGTGTGTATAACGTTTCTAAAGAATAACGAATAATGACATATTGTGTTTTTTTCTACAGTTTCTATAGATTTTTCTAAAAGCAGTTTGTCCAGTAACTATTTAGGAGCCTTTAACAGCTTAATGGAGCTGGTTTAGGAAAAGCGTTCAACTCTATTATGATTTAATTAGTAATGTACAAATAATATTTCTTAATTCTGAACTTTTAAAGTTAAAAAAGTGTATGGAAAACATTGTTTTACATCATTGTTTATTTTTTTTTATATATTATAAGGATTATTCTGCTATCAAGATGAGAGTAGTGTGACAGACAAAAAGCTCTTTTAGGCCAGTATAAATAAACTACACACATATATTTGAGGTGCAGTGCTTCTTAAACAAATAACGAACATGTTTAAATAACCGACATTGTTGAAATATTATGATGTGGTTTATAGTGAGACAGAGGTGACCTTACAGTTTATTTTTGATCTCGACTGCCTGCTAATGTATAGAGCTCTCATGAACCAACGGTTCAATAAAACAGGATCGTCTGTCTAAGAGCAAGATGACTCTGAGGAAATCAATATGATATCCTATACCAGAGTATCACACAACCTCTGAGAGTCATTTGTGAAGCATCTAACAGCACAATTTCATACAATCCAGATCCTTCCAGTGTATTTGGATCTTGAGGTATTTTGGTATAAATAGTTGCATTTCTTCCCCCATAACCCCAAACATTTAGAATATCTCCTGCTACTACATTAAATTTATTTTGAGTCTTGATGACCTCGTTTGCATGATAAAGTGTTTGCAAAACATTGTTATCATTAGACCTGTGGTTTTGAACGTCAGCCGTGTGCTCTAACGGCAAAAGCATTAGTGTAAAGTGTATTTCTATTCCCCATTTGTAAGTAAACACAGACCTTTTAGGGCTAATTTTATCGTTTTTTGTTTCAGAAGGAATTCGTCCAAACAAACACTTGAATATTAACTTTCATGTGCCTAATGGGACTATCATATCCTCATAAAGGAAGATGGAGTTTCATGAAGATGTCGGGTTTTGATTTTATAATTCTTCATTTTTAAGCGATCCTTTGATCAAAATGTAGTTGAATGTATTTTCCATTGCCTTTGGGTGAATTTTGGCTCTGCGTGACACTGCCTGTATTTATTTTGACATCTACTCAGAATGAGAACAATCTCTAGATGGGTAAATGTTTGTTTTAATGGTCATATACCTTACCTATATTTGTTTTTTAACTGAATATTCAGTATGATGGTCCATTTGAGCAAACTGAAAACACCTGAGTTATATGTTTCCAAAACTGATTTTGTTTTTGTACTATCTGTGCATAATGGAAGACAGGAATAAGCCATCAGCTGCAATATTTGTAAATCTGCAGAGCTGCTCTTTTACGTCAAATATACACCAAATAATTCATTGAAAGGCTAAATAAAGTAACAATCAATGGGTACACTGGGCATAAAATCAACAATAATTATTCTTGGATAAAAAAATAAAATGGGCAGCAGTGGCCTAGCGGTTAGGGCGTTAGCCGCATGATCGGAGGATCGGGGGTTCAAAATCCTTCCCAATAGGTTGCCCTGAGGTACCCTTGAGCAAGGTACTGTCCCCTTCACTGCTCCCCAGGCGCTTTCAATAGCTGCCCACTGCTGCATGGGTTAAATGCAGAGGTCCAATTTCGTTGTGGTTCATGTGTGCTGTGCCGTGACCTCGCAATGACAAGGGTTTTCTCTTTCACTTTTTTTTATGCGACTATAAACTATAAACTATGCGAGAATATATTAAGGCCAATGTGTCTTACATTTGATAAACCTGTGACTCGTCTTCGTGTCTGATGTCGTCTTCCTTAGTCTTACCTGAAGGCCAAAATTCTTCTATTCTTCATTTTAAGTTTCTGTTTGCTGACAGCAAGTATTTATATTCTTTGACTTAGTAGCTGTTTTTGGCTAATTTGTGCCATTTTCTTGCCACATTCACTTACAAAATTAAACACAGAATTTACATGACTAAAGTCAAGAAGTTACAAAAGAAGTTTATATCAATACAGTTCCCCAATTAAAAATAATGATAATTCTGATTTTGTGACATTTTTTATTTGTCACACAGTTTAATTATGAAGTCTTAACATATTTTGATCAGACATATATAAGTATCTCTAAATATTGTAAGTCAATATACTTTATTTGCATTAAAAGCCCAATTTTCTTGGTCTGCAGACATGACAAAGCTCTGGCACTACTTCCGCCATGTTTCACAGTATGTTTTAAAAAGTCCAATGGTTTTGAATCCCTCCATTCCTCTATTTTTCTACATTCTCCTGTATCACTTTACAATTAAGTTGAACAGTAGGTAACTTTCAAACATTGACAAGACACTGTATGTATATGATTAGGGACCATGATAGTCAAAATAAAAAAGAATTTGTAAATAAAACTTGGTTCAAAGCCTACTTGAAAGAAATAATTTCTCTCAATTTTTTATAGAAAAAAATTCCGAAAAATTTCTACCAATATAAATAAAACTGTAAAAAATATTCTAAAGCAGTGTTAGGAATAAACTGATTTTATGAGCAGTTTATTTTAATATATGATGTAAAAATGAACAAATACAAAATAATGCCCTGAAACAATGTCCTATTGATAATGGCACAATATATCTCTGAATTTTCTGACAGCCATATTCTGAAAAAAAAAACAGCTTCATCTTCAAAACAGCTGTATCTCAGAATCTGAGGGAAGGTTTGGGCTGCCGAAATGATTATTCGAGCCTTGTAGTTCTTAACCCTAAACTACTACTTAATGTAAGGACAAGGGCTTAACTTAATGCACCAACCCATCTGTCCAAGTCCAACAGTGCTAACCTAACAGACGGCTACAGTGAAGATGGGTGAACTCTAAGCTAATATGACTGAGCTTGAATGACTATTCTTTTGAACACCTTTGCTTCATATTCTAGGCTTGTCATCAGTACCAGTGGGTTTAATCATTTCTGAGCACAACGGTTTGGCCTTAAAACTATATAATAGCTCTCAGTATCTGAAAATCTTTTATGAGCTTGATTCAAAGAGACTGCTGATTTAGGTCCTGACCTTAAAAATAAAGGCTGATGGAATGAATGTTAGTAACCTTTTCTAGTATTTAACAATACTGACTTTGTTCAAATTGAAAAAATTAACCAACATTTTTCTTACTGGAAAAAACCTATTTTGTTTAGTTGGCATGAGTCAGAGGGATGGCAACATGATTATAAGTGTTATAAGTGTGCCTATCAAAGCCAAGAAAAGCATTCTAGGTTAGATTTCCAAAATGAATTTACTCCAAAAAGTGTTGGCTGAATTTGTGCAAGTTGGAAAAATGTAAACCTGTTCTTGCTTCTTTTGGAAATGCTAATGAGGATGATCTTTCTTAGTGATATATCCAATACTTTATGAAGGTTATTTTTTTCTACGTAATAAATGCATTTACAAAGAGAATGCTTACTTCATTTTTCAGATATTACAGACTCCATATATTTGTATTTAGTACAAAATAAGCATCAATCCAACCGTTATCCGAGCAACTTATCGCAACCAGGGCTGCATGGGGTGCTGGGGCCTGTCCCTGGCAGGGAAACACCCCTGATGGTTCACCAGTCCATCACAGGGCAGTAAAACATGCTTTGTTTAAATTTTTAGGAAGGTATTGTGCATTGCACAGTTTGGGAGTAATGTTTCATATGTTCTCATCTGTTTATATTTAAATTTATAGCAACAATAGTGATGTGAGTTGGAGTAAATAATTTAATATTACTACAGTTATCTTATATACTATCTAGAAAATTAGAAACACCCATATGTTAAGAATATATTTTAACAACTAGAAATTATTAGTGAATAAAATCTAATTTCTAAACATCCCTTAGCCTCCAGAAAGCAGGTGTAATAGTGAAATAAAGGAAATCAAATTATTTTTAGGGTGACATGGTGGCGCAGTGGGTAGCACTGTCACCCCTCAGCAAGAATGTCCAGGGTTTCATTACCAGGCACGGCTGCCTGGGTCTTTTCTGAGTGTGTCTTTTCTCTGTACATGTTCTCCCCGTGTCTGCCAGATTGTCCCCTAGGTGTGACTGTGTGTGTGTGCAAATGCCTGTGTGTCTGCCATGTGATGGACTCCACCATTTGCCCAGTCTACACTGGGATAGGCTTTAGCACCGCTCATGACCCTAATTAGGATAAGTGGTAAAAATGTTGAATGATAAGAGTAGTTATTTTCAACTTAATATAATTTTACTGGATTCTACATAGTGTTCAATTAATTAATAATTCATTCACATTTTTGTTAGCTCTACAGGTATTTTTTACTTACACTGCACACAGGAATTAAACAAAAAACACAGAAGCACATAGTAAGCACCCAACATAAATATGCATGTGTTCCATTCACTCTGGAACAGACATTAATAAACAAAAAGGCCAATAAACAAAAAGTAAATTCTCTGAAAGTATCACAGAGAGACATTAGGTTTAATTTTGTAATGTATATTACAAAGACAAGCAGAAGCTTGGAGAAGTCAATGACTGAGAGTCAAGCCATTTATGCTTTCATTTTCTACAGATTTACGTATACAAGGGAGAGAAAGATGCCAAAAACGAGTGTGGGAGTGTGTACAGTACCAGCAGTGATGAAACTCTGCCCTTAGCACTGAAGGCCATGCGTCCCTGAGCCATTCGTCTATAACCCCAACAAGCCATCGGGATCAAGTTCCTGTTCAGTGAAGGGATTAAGAATGTTGGTCATCATAGATTTGCCCAAAACTAAGAACATGAACACACACATGTACACACACACATATAAGTTTTCAACAGCAGGACTTCTCCTTGATGCTCCCAGTCATTGCCATTATTTGTTCAAATCAATTTCCAGCACATCTTTATTAATTTAATTTAAATACTGATCACCCATATCTGGTCCTGTATTATATCTAACATTAATGCTGAGATGTCCCAAGGAGAATATTTTTTATGCATCAGTCTATTGAATGTACTATTTCCTATCTATGTGTATTTAATAGAAAGGACCATATTGTTCTTTATTGCAGATACACAGTATTAGTTTACTCCAGCATTTACAACTATGTAAATACCTGTATGCAATAAGAACTACCTGAGTTTAACCTTAATCTCAAAAAGTGTTAGGATTTGCCCATTTAAATAAATTAAACTTTTTTGCATTTTATTTGCAACATTATTTTGCATCACAATCTTGTTACTGATTCTGCACTATAAAGCACTGAATTTACTTGCCTGATGTGCATGTCAGTTGCAGATAAATAAAATATAACATAAATCCAATTGTTACTTTCATTTGAATTACTAAATTTGTAAATATGTTATAATATGCACATAATAATATGTCATAAGTAAATATGTTAATGTAATATATATTTATTGTAATAACTTTACAAATCACTTTAGTACTCCCAGTTTCAGGACGTTTATAAGATGAGAATGGACAAAATGTACACATATAAAAATATGCACTGAGAAAAAAAAGAAAAAGTGGGGAGGAAGAGTGGGTGAGGGGGGAAAGGAACGCTGGGAGAGGATGGATGGGCCTGTAGGCCGTTGGGAGCGCTCTAACAGCCTCTCGCTCTCAGGTGTCCAGTCAATAACAGATGCATTAGTCTTCTGCTCTGTGCCGGTTTTGGGTTTAAACACACATTTTCTTAATACAACATGACCCCATTTCCTCCTCTCATTAATCATGAAACACGATTAGACTTGCCCCTACTGCCCCTCACTGTCCGGCTGCCTCTATACCTCTCACACTCTGCTTTTGAACTGGGAAAGCACTTTGACCTTTGGTACTACTGTAGAGATGAAGTTTTGCTCATGCTTATTGAGCTGGATTGCAATACAATGCAGATTTGTTGCTTTGCAACACTTAAGAACCTCTGCAGTCCTTCTTGCTGATCTCCTTTTCTTGCTGACTGTCCTCAGTAGCCTAATCGTACTACAACCATGGGCTTCTTGCCATTTGTCTATTTCCAACTGGCCACATTACCTCACTGCTTACCCTAATGCAGCAGTTACATGTCTCAGATGTTCCACTGTGACTAAACGTTTCTGCTCTGAGGGCTTATAGTGAATGTCTTACTGTTTTGAATACTCACTTTGTTTATGGAAGTAAACAGTATGTTGTGGGACACTGGGAAAGTTATGATCATGCTCAAAGTAATCTCAATAGTAAGAGACAGGTTGCCTCGTCCACATTCTCCCTCATAAGAATTTTTAAGCTCTCCAGTACAGCTTTATGTAATGGTGCATGAAGGCAGTAATAAGGTTTAGGAAGTTAAATAACTTATTTCCTTGTAATTAGCCAGTCAGGAATATCAGTATAAAGAAAACTCTCTCTTGTTGAAAAAGCCATTTGATTGCCCATGACAAATATACTTTGAAATACATCTTATTGCATTGTGTTTTTGTTTCACACCCAGACAAGAACTCACGAATGCTCTTGGATCTGAATGCAGTAAAATCCTTAGCACAATGTTCCAGCATTTGGTGTAAAGCCTTTACAGACTGGAGGCTGTACATACATTGAACATATGGAGCCAGATGTATGTACCACTGCGGTTAAAGCTCAAATCGTTTGGTTTTAGGGACCCCCGTATGCGTTCACAATGCAGCTAACTTCAATACTAACTTTGACCCTAACTCAGACCCTAACTGTATATAGCCTTACACATTAGTTGCACTGGTGAAGTACAGGGTTTAAAAGGCACACTGTAATGGAGACAGCAACAAAGAAAAAGAGAAATGAAATATTCAGTGATGAAGGCATAGTGGGTTAATACATTAAGATTCCTAGCAAAACACGTTGCATGGGTGTAGCGTTACTTCCTTAGACAACAGCAGGCGAGAACAAAAACTATAAAACAAATGCATATTTTTACACTGCATCTTCTTAAACATTAGTAAACTGAGCTACAGTGTGTTTGCATGTTAGTATGCTTATGGCCCCGCATACTAGCTGTTTAGCTTTTTCAGGATTTTGAGCCCATAGCGTATCACTCTGTTGGATTTAGGTTGTTGCTCTAGAATGCTGGAAAGAGAAGAGGATAAAGTACAATGTGTGTGTACATTCTATACTGCTTAACAGGAGTGGAAATAGATAGAGGTGTGTGGGTCTCAGTGGTTTTGGGTTTTGCACCTAAGAGGGCTAGTTTCATCTCTCCACAGCTTGTGAGACCATACAGGAAGCAGAGAAATTGGAGTTTGAGGGAGAGTGAGAGCCAGAGCAGCACAGGAGCGACTTAAACCACCTTTATAGACCTATCGGTCTGTCACTGATACCCCCACTGCAACTGTCATTCAGCGCAGAGCATGCGCATATTTGTTAAAAGCACCTCACAAATTTGCTGAAACACACATACACAATCATTGAAGCAAACCATAAAAGAACATTCTGTTGACAATGTATTTTGATAACGGTAGATATAGAAAGAGCTCTGTTGCACTACAACATTCTTGCTAAAAAACAGAAATTGTGCTGCTTTTGTCTTTTGAGTGGATATTGGACAGTGTTCATATGTCAGTTCACACAGTTCATGTGGTTATGGCTGCTTTCTTTGTCTGGTTCCGTCTTTTTTTACAGCAGCTTGGCAAGACAAAAAACCAAAGCTGTGGCTGCATTAATGACTGACAAGATGTTGTGGGAGAAGCTACTATGTGTATACGGTTACCTTAGGTAATAGCGTGAACACCAAGACACATGGTATTCTAATACACACATACACACACGCATACACAGTGGGATGGTATTTCAATACAGCCAGGGCCATATGCAGCATTTTCTGTCTCTGTGGTTTCCTGTGAAAGCCAAGCAGCTGATTCCACCTTTAACCACCACAACAACCCTGATACCAGATACCCCCTAACAAACACACACACTCACACACACACACAAACACACACACACACATGCACGGTTCTGGACTCTTGATTAAATGGTTTACTTACAAAAAAGAAATGGAAGTTAACCCTTTGCCGCTGTCTGCAGCAATCACCAAAAAAGCATATTATAATTGAATGTAAATTATTTATCACGTGTAGCTCATTCAGTCATTGGCAGATTAAAAAAAAGTGTACACCAAGTGTATTGATACAGGGAAAAAAATTAATTATGGAACTCTCCTTGTAATGAATTACCTTTAAATAGCTCAGCCAAAACACAGCAATAACATTTGCCTTTTAAGGGTTGATATTTTTGCCCTAGTTTGCCTAGTTGCCCTAACTAGAGAAAGTGCATAGACCTGTGAAGCCCTTTGACCACACCGATTTTAAATCCGTCTCCCATGACACCTGTTCCTACCCTTACATCAAACATGTACCACACCTTAAGATTAGACTACAAGACCTCTCTGGCTGGACAAATCAATGAAGGCCCAGAGTATCTATCAATATCTTATCCCCATGTAGCCTTTTATCTAGTCTGGGCCACTTAAGCACAAGAGGTCCCACCTCATTAACATGGATTCCCTCATCAGCTGCTGTCGGTAGCCTTGGCGACTATTAGAGGCCAGCCAGAGCCCACTAGGTTAGTGCTACTTTGTCAACTGGGGATGCAAGAATACCCAGACAAAGAGGTAGCAGTGGCAGTATTTTTAGCAATGGTGTTAAGTTGATAGTCACACAGGCGCGAGCCATAACAACTCACTCAGTGTACACTAGCAGATAGGTATGCCACAGGGGTGTGTGGATTGCAGACATTATTCTGTCATTCATGTGTTGAATGACATTCTTATTATTGTGACATTCTTATTGTCTTAATATCAGCTGTCCAACAATATACATGTGTGAAATACACAGATTCCCATCAACACCCTCCCAGTTTTGCTGAATTCTTTGTTTTATTTTGCTCGGTCAATGATAGTCCAAGAGAATTACAGGAAACCTGGATTCTACTGAACAGTCTGCTGAACTCTTTCTTGGAGAATCTACCCCACTCTCTCCCTCTGCCCATGCTCTCTGTCTTTCTTTTTCTCTTACTCCCTCTGTCTCCCTGCTCGGCCTCCTCCCTTGGCGCACACTTGGGCGGGCAGACAAATTCCTGTGGGCTATCAGGTTACCCGTCACCATGGTAACAGGTGGGAAGGCAGCTCCATTAATCATTTAGAGCTCGGCCGAAGTGGAGGTCGGCCTGATTGCAGCGGATAGGGTATCATCCCCGTGCCCCACCGGGGACCTCCTTGATTTGAATTAGAAAAGATTAAGCTTGCCCCCCCCCACCCACCCTCCTGCCCACCACACGCACCCCCACCACTGTGGCCCACCATCATCCTCAGCTTGCTCATATCATGTGACTATGCTCCACGGAGCCACGCGGATTAAGAGATCGGAGCCAAGCGCTTGTTTTTCAGAGAGTCGCTGAAACATAAGATACGCACAGGTGTCTACGGCGAGAAGCCCTGGAGCCTGCCGAAAATGAGGACAAAGATCACGCAGCTCACCTCTTAGCCATTCTCTCATCCTTCTTCTGTGTTCCCTGGTTGCTGCCTTTCTCATTCTATTTGATGATATCAGTGACTTGTTGCACTGCTTTTTAAACTGGAAGCGATAACTCAGTTTTATTCCCCCTCTGACATTTGCCTCTTTTTCAGGTCTATGAAATGGTGCATTTGTTGCAAAAGCCTTTTATAACTTAATAGGAATACGCTTTTTATTGCATGTTAGACAGGGGAGGCCTTGGAAAACTGAGCCATGACGAGCGTGCGGGTAAAAAGACTGCATGAGGAGAGTCAGGCCTGGGTTTGGGAGGGAAAAGGGAGTTTCAGCTGGGGTTGGATAGCTGGGGTCAATCTGTTCAGGCCGAGTTCAGGCCAGTGAAATGTGACGACTGGTGAAACGGGCCCGAAAGTGTTAGTCCGTGAGAAGTGGCCCTCGGGCACTCGCTTGCAGGGCCCCTCGGCACCTAACGACAGTGCCGCAAGATTGGATTTATGACGCTGCAGTGAGAGGGATGCAGGGTGCCACAAATCACCCCAGCTATGAAATAGTGGCCCAGCTGCCTCCACTGCGAGGAGCTCCCAAAGGTGCCCGCCAAATTTACGGGCGACTCCAGCACTTCAAACGCTCGCCATAACTTAAAGCCAGACGATTTTATTGTTCCATGGAACCAAGGGGATGGTGGGGGGTGTGCTGAAGAGAGACCAGTGAGAAAGATAGATGGGCCAAGGAAAAATTAAAACCTCCTTTGTCTCAGACAATTAAAATTCCGATGGCCACCACATTGGAGAGTTAGGGATTCTTTGAATGGCGCACCAGGTCCTGGTAATAGAGCTTAAACTAATACTGATACGTAATGAATTCAAGCTGTGTTGTCTTGGGGGTTTCAGAGATTTTTTTTTCTCTCCTTGTAGTCCTGTGAGGCACGTTGGATGTAGGCTGCTTGTGAAAGAAGGGGTCCGATGAGATTATTATCGGCTTTCCTCGTTAAAATTAATGATCTCGACACCTTGCTTGTCCATGTTACAAGGCATTCAGCTGGTACATGGCCTTGTTAATGTCCACTCTAATAAGTGTTACAGTAGCTGCAGCCACAGGAGACTGAACAGCTGCTGGCCAGCAGGTCACAATGTTGAGGGGAGGTTGAGTTCAGATAAAATACAGTCTAAAGATTTTTGAAGGTTTTTAATTTGCAGGTTTGCTTGCTTCTTTATTTGTTTCAGGTTGATAATATAACACCACATAGTGGAAAGCATAATAATAAATACAAAAATGAGCATTCAGGTACGCAGCATATTTAGACAGCGTACAGATTGATATAGTCTCTATAGGCCAGGTGTGTCAGTCTTGTATGACCTTAGTCCAACAGATATTAGTGGCAATTCTGGTCAAACACACTTGAGCTGAGTAGTTAACATGTTTATGAGGTGTGTTCAAATAAATAACTGGACTTTAGCCCTCCAGGGCCAGAAGTGTATGCCTTATATTGTTTGGCCTCAACATTAAAACCTATGACAGGTGAAGTGTAACCTTGATTATGTTGTTGCAGCATCATCTGCCAAGAGGTGGGATAAATTAGGCACCAAGTGAACAGGTTGTGATGTTTATGAGTTCAGACCAGAAAAATAGGCTAGCTTTAGAATCGGAGCAATTTTGACAATAACTATATTTTGATGATTAGTCGACTGGGTTAGAGCATCTCCAAAACAGCAGGTCTTGTTGGGTGTTCCCTGTGCCTACCAACACTGGTATATGAGCTGGCAACGGGGTGATGGCAAGCATATGGCATACTTATGCCTATAATGCAAAGACCTGTATGATCTGATCCCCAGAAGAGCTGCTGTATCTCAAACGGATGGAAAAGATGTCTGTTGCTTTTTTGGCTACATAGCCACATTAAGTTACTTACATTAAGATGTATGTTTTCCAGTCTAAGGTGTATAAGGAATCTTTGCATCTTTACTCTTGATCTGCCCCCTCTTAAGATTGGGATTTGTGGAAGGCAGGACAGATAGTTCTGAGCCGTAGCTGAACCTCGTGGCGACAAGCCCAAATAAGCAGCAGATGGCCTGTCTGTCTTATCTATGTGAACTAGAACTCTCCTGCCCTGATCACTTTACGAGCAGCACAGTTCACTCACTGAGGTGGTCACTCAAGCTAAACATGAGCTGATAAGATAACCTTTACCATCAGACATGGATTAGGTTGACCCAGATGTTGAAGAAACTACAGCAGAGTAGATACTGGCCATTGAAAAAGTCTCTTTTATTTTTATTTTACTTCTTCCTATAAAATTTCACTAATTTTTTGATTATTTGACTCTTTTATTACACATTTAATTTACAGTTACATTGATTCATTCATTTATTAATTTTGAGCCGTGTATCCCAACAAACGTTGCGCAGATGATAGAGCCTGTCCCTGGAGCGGAGGGCAAGACATGCAAAACCTGCAACCTCCACACAGAGAGCACCCTTGGCCTCATCAGCAGGGAACAATATACATATAAATGTAATATATTTTAT
The DNA here is from genome assembly GCA_017165825.1 of Hepsetus odoe. Classification (NCBI taxonomy): domain Eukaryota; kingdom Metazoa; phylum Chordata; class Actinopteri; order Characiformes; family Hepsetidae; genus Hepsetus; species Hepsetus odoe. Next base: position 13,935,653 of record CM029367.1, read on the forward strand.
AAAATATTAAAGTGGAAATTATGCAATTAAGAATCAAGTCAATTTATTGCATATTTCTTAACATCTATAGCAAGTATTGCAAATTAGAGTTTGGGTCAGTTTAATTACACAGGTCTTAATTTATTGCAAGTGTACTTCCATGAATCTAAAAGGCTGTGATGAACAATTATAGGAGTTTAAGCTGTGCCGTTTTTTGAATGCACACATTGGTCAATGTCTGCACGCATGTTCACAGTAGGAACTATGCTGTGGAAGTGCTGTGGGGGCAACTCCAATTTCCTCAAGAAGTTGATAAAAGACAGAATGCACATGTGAGAGAGACAGAGAGAGAGAGAGGGAGAGAGAGAGAGGGAAGTAGAAGAAGAAGAAGACAAACATGAAGAAGAAGAAGAAGAAGAAGAAGAAGAAGAGGAAGAAAGAGAAGAAGAATAAGAAAAGGCTTGAGCCTCCCACTGAGTGAGCGGCAGGGGCATTCCTACAGTTTAACTTTAATTAAGCACACCAAGCCTCAACAATGAGACGCTTGTGTGTGTGTGTGTTTGTGTGTGTGTGTGTGTGTGTGTGTGTGTGTGTGTGTGTGTGTGTGTGTGTGTGTGTGTATGCGTGTGGGGAGGACAGAGAGACAGAGAGAGAGAAAGAGAGATAGACTCAGAGAAAGAGAGACAAACCAAATAAATTGGATTTTGCTATGCATCAAAGCCATTTGGGATCCAAAGATGAATGTCAGATGGGAATAGACTTTTAGCTTTTTTTCCCTAGATATGGTAAATTACATAGAACATAGTGCCTTTTGTATACGACTATCCAGTTTTTCAAGTAAGCAAAAGTCTTTTGTTTGTTGATACACAGTTGTATCCGGTTTGATCCTGTCTACTTTCAGTTTAAGCTTTAAACTTCCACTGTGAAGACTGTATTTGTTGTTAAAAGGGAAAACCAACATAAGGAAGAGATGGGGAAAAGTATTCAATTTTTAACTAAAAAAAGAAAGAAAAAAAAGTGATAATTGTTATTGTGAATTGTAATTTGAATTATTATTTGAATAATTTGACCAATGTCAAATATGCCCCGAAAAAGAAGGAGACCAGTTAGTTAAGAAAAACAACAGCAGTTTAAAAGTAAACCTCCCAAACAACAGTTATGACATCATGAAAAGCATCACTAGGCAGGGGTGGAGATATCACAATCCACTCTTTAAAGAATACTTTGAAAGCAGAAATACAAAGGCTATCCCACTACATGCAAACCACTTATCTGCAGTAAAAATCAAATTGGAACCAGATTGTGTATGTTATACTGCCCAACTTAAAACTGGGCTTTGTGGAAGGCCAGACAAGTAGACCTTCATCAAAATTTTGTGTTACAGGAACTTTTTTACATTTTGAACTTTTGATGATCATTGTAACCTGAAAAAAAATATTACAACCATATTCTGTTTTACGACACCAGTGACAAAAATTCTGTTCACTCATGTTGTATCTGTGTAATATTACACCTACACCTCAAATGAACACTTCAAAAACAAAAAAACTGTCTTCCGCTCTTTTCATTTGATACAGTCAGTTCGATAGACAAAGTCTTTTCATATATTTTGTTTTCATATTGCAGCAAATTAGCGAGATGAAAGTAAGGGCAGTGATGAAGAGGGCAAAGAATGGAAAGGCTGTTGGTCCTGATGATAAGCCTTTGGAAGCATGGAGGTGTTTAGGAGATGGCAGTAGCGTTTCTGACCAGATTGTTTAACACAATCTGGGAAAGTGAGAAGATGCCTGAGGAGTGGAGGAGAAGTGAACCGATTTTCAAGAATAAGGGTGATGCACAGAGCTGTAGTAACTATAGAGGGATAAAGTTGTTCAGCCACAGCATGAAGTTATGGGAAAGAGTCGTGGAAGCAAGGTTATGGAAAAGAGGTGATGACTAGTGAACAGCAGTATGGTTTCATGCTGAGAAAGAGCACTACAGATACAATGTTTTCTCTGAGGGTGTTGATGGAGAAGTACAGAGAAGGTCAGAAGGAGCGGCATTGTGCCTTTATGGACTTGGAGAAAGCATATGACAGAGTGCCTAAAGAGAGGAGTTGTGGTTTTGTATGAGGAAGTCAGGTGTGGCAGAGAAGTATGTCACAGTAGTACAGGATATATATTAGGGTGGTGTGACAGTGGTGAGGTCTGCAGAAGGAGTGACAGATTTAAAGTAGAAGTTGGATTACATCAAGGATCAGTCCATTCTTGTTTGCAATGGTCATGTTGACAAACAAGGTTAAACAAGAATCCCTATAGACTATATTTATCGATGAAATTGTGATCTGTAGTGAGAGTAGGGGGCAGCTTGAGGAGACCCTGGAGAGGTGGAGATATGCTCTAAAGAAGAAAGGAATGAAAGAGAGTTGGACAAACACAGAATACATGAGTGTGAACTAAAGGAGGAAATTGGAGTGGTTAGGATGCAAGGAATAGAGGTGACAAAGGCAGAGCAGTTTAAATACTTGGGGTCAACATTTCAGAGTAACGGGGAGTGTGGAAGAGAGGTGGAAAACAGTAGTAGGAGTGATCTGTGACATGTTGGTAAGGAAAGGTTTGCAGGACAGTAGTGAGACCAGCAATGCTATACGATTTGGAGATGCTGGCACTGAAGAAAAGACAAAACTGGAGTTAAAGATGCTGAGATTCTCGTTGGGTGTGACGAGGATGGACAGGGTTTGAAATGAGTATATTAGAGGGACAGCTCAGGTTAGTCATTATTGAGACAAAGCTACAGAAGCAAGTTGCGTCGGTTTGGACATGTCCAGAGGCGAGATGAGGATTATACTGGGAGAAGGATGTTGAAGATGGAGGTGCCTGGAAAGAGGAAAAGAGGAAGACCAAAGAGGTTTATGGGTGTTTTGAGAGAGAACATGCAGACAGACAGTTTGAAGGAGGAAGTTGCAGAGGACAGTAAGAAATGGAAATGGTTGATCTGCTGTGGTGATCCCTAATGGGAGCAGCTGGAAGAAGAAGAAGAAGAAAACTGGTAATATCATTCTAAGCACTGTATTCCGAAACAGTAAAAGTTCTTCTCAGCAACTGCATTGTCTGTAAATAGACCTTACGTTTTTTGTACACAATACATTTATCTGGATTAACAATGCAGTGCTGCTGGTGACAAAAGATTGTGCCTCAAACCCAAGTGTTTAAAGTAAGCAAATCTTATGCTAATCATTGTGCCTACAGACCTTTATCGGCAAACCCACCTGATGCCCTACCTTTGAAGGGAAGAAAAACAAACCTTCTGTAACACTTAACCTGTTTTCATAAGGCTATGTACACAATTCTTTCATGACAACTCACATAAACTAACAAAAACATTTATAAGGGCTTATTCTGACAGTTATCAGTTGTCATAACATTTAGTGAGGTGAAAAAACATCAAAATTACCTGAAGCAGTCCAAATGACACTTGTTGGAATAAGCCTTTGTAAATGTTTAGGTAGGTTTATGTCAGTTGTCACGAAAGGCTTATGCATGTCATGTAACCGTATGAAAACAAGCCTTTGGTGAATTCTAAACCTTCTTATAATTAAACTCTCAGTTGTGATGTCCTCGCAATCAGCATCCAAAGCCTTCCATATAGATGTCTGCTTAAAGGTGTGGATAATGTACAAATTACCCTTTCATGCTTAGCAGAATTCTTCAGCAGTGTTAAAGAGGGGTGAATAAGTTGGAAGGAATTCCACTAATATTCTGAATTCAGATCTACTGTAGAGTGGACTCTGAAATACATAGTAATGTGATATCTGTAATTAATAATCCTTTTCATTAATAATCCCACGAATGAGAATTCGTGCATTTAAATTCTGCATTTCACCCATACACACACGTGCAGAAGTGGGCAGCTATTGAAAGCGCCCGGGGAGCAGTGACAGGGACGGTACCTTGTTCAAGGGTACCTCAGGGCAACCCACTGGGGAGGGAATCGAACCCACAATCTTCCGATCCGGGGGCCAACTCCCTAACCACTTGGCCACCGCTTCGCCACCACTTGGCCACCGCTGCCCCATAAATTCGTAAATATGAAAATTCTCCCTCTGTAACGCTTGTTAGAAGTGCAATCTCTAAGATGTAAGATGTTCCTTTCCCATCTCTCCCCTTCACTACCACGCGCTCTACAGCCTTTCCTCTTGCACAGCCTGGTGAGACTACACTGGAAGCTCCATCTGATTCAGTCACGTCATGGGTGGCTGTGTTATCTATAATAAGTGGCTCTGATGTAAAACACTCAGCCATTCCCTGCCTTTTGCAGACTCTCTTTGCACTTTTTAATGTTCCACCACACATTCGGAGGACAGGTTCTTTTCCTTCTCTGTAAAAGCGCTTCTTGTTGTAAATATTATTTTTCCTGCAAAGATTTACATATTAAACACTATGGCAGTGTAAGTGAGACTTGTAAATACCTGATGAGACTATAATGTATTACATTTTTATTATTATTTAAATTATATAATTATTAGATTTTAGTTTTAGTTAGCCTTGCATTAATGTTGTTGCATTCTGAGGGCCTAATCTGAGATCAAATTAAAAGTTAAGGAAAGTGCATCTAAGTATCAGAGAAACAATTTATAATGTTAAACATACATTAAAAGACTAATTGGTTTCTTTGCAATCAAGTCTAGCATTTTTTAAAGGAAAGTGAGTCCAGGAAAATGTGCAACACATATTCTATGCCGTATTGAAACGCTTTAACCCACATTCAGTGCTTTCACCAGATGCCTGTGTCACTTTTTTGTTGTAGTATAGAATGAGTATTGCGTCTTTTGTCTAGCCTTTTCCATTTTCCCCTTATTCTTTCCTTTCTTTATTTTTTTAAAGATAATTCTCAGGGTTAGTTTTTCTTAACAGCAAGCTTTTGACAAAACATTTGCAAGTATTTTTTATTGAACATGACTGCAGCATTTTAAAAACTCAAAAGAATGCAAGGTTTTGTCAATCTTTAGTGCAATGTAATCCTTTATTGATATATTAAAATTGGTTATCTTAAAAGATTTGAACCATGCTGGCTTCAAATGATGTAACTGATCTTGGCTAAGCTATTTCAATTATGAAAGAGCATCAAGGCCCAAGCAGGCCTAACTGAGGATGCGCCCCTGAGCTACACTCTCACCACTATTTATCGCCACTATAATATCGCAGCATTCTGCTAAAGCACTTGTGAGCAGGTACAGCACAAAAATGTATCATTCCTTCACTGATAAAACAACAGAAACAGGGAAGCAGTAAAATAGCATGGGGTAGCTCATGGGGTATCATTGCAGATTGATTCCAGACCTGTATTTTACCAGGCCTGAAAAGAATACTTGCTCTGCTTTAAAATCCTGCAGAGTCTTGTCCGTTCTCCAGATGACCAGCTCCCATAAAGTGGGCATTCGCACAATATTATTCATTTCTTAATTCTTTCATGACATTTAGCTTTTTTTGTTCTTTATACTCAATCCTTGGTTGGCGTCCAGAGGGATTGATGTTTCTACATTGACGGGGATTTTATAATCCTGCCTTTTGTTGCTCAGAGTTTCCTTTTATTATAGGATGGTTTCATTTTACCCATCAATCTCAGGGATGTCACAATAGCTCTGAGCTTTTTGGCTTTTTTTTTTTGGAGAAGATGCTCTTACAGCCTAGGATAAAGACCGGACATACCTCTCTCGCTCTCTCTCTCTCTCTCTCTCTCTCTCTCTCGCTCTCTCTCTCTCTCTCTCGCTCTCTCGCTACACAATCAGCCACAACATTAAAACCACTGACAAGTGAGGTGAATAACATTTATTCCACCTATCAAGGGATGGAATATATTAGTCTGAAAGCATACAGTCAGTTCTTGAAGGACAGACTAAGAAAAATAAGTAAGTAGAGGCAGTGTGAAGCCCTAGGCCCTCTGCTGGGAACCTTGATTCCTGGTATTCATGTGTATCTGACACTGACTTGAACAACCTTACTAAATGTGGACTCCTTCATGGCAATGGCATTGTCTAATTGCTATGACCTTTTTCAACAGGATAATGCATCCTGCCACATTGCAAAAAAATATCCTGATCATTCTGGAGGAACATGACAAAGATGTCAAGATGCTGATTTGCGGGCATGAGGCAGACCCACACAATATTTGTGGTTTTCAAGTTGCAGGTCATCGTGTATTTTCTAAAATAGCTTTTCTACCAAAATCATCTCATTACCTTTTGTCATTCATGTTTCTGACTGACAAAGATAGCTCTTCAAAGAATGTTTTATAGACTAACAAAAATGTCTTGAATATACTTGATTAAAATTATTCACACAAATGTAACATTTAAATAGTTGCTCCCCAAAGTAACTGAACTAAAATAATTAACTGCATATGAATCAAGTGTATTAAATGCACCATTGTTTTTCATCGATCGAAAAACCATATGTGTTGAAAACAGTTACCTTGTGTACTATGTTCTTAGAACTTATTTTTTCATAATGAGAAACCGGGAATTGAGTTCCGTGGCTATTAGAAATTAAACTTGACTGGCCAATAAAACCCCCCTCGTCTCCATACTGGGTCGACTGCAGGTCAAGCCCCTCTCGCCAATCAAGAGGGACTGATCTGACTTAGTGTTTTACAAAAAACACAAACGGTGAAATTCATACTTCAACAACGTCAGCTTTCCCCTGCTCGCCTGTCACTCAGCAAGAAGGCTCAACTCTCAGCTTCAGTTGCAGCTGCTGAAAAAAAGCATTGGAAAAGAAGATCCTGTCTCATTTCCTGTTCCTCTGCCGTCTTCCTGACCTTGTCTGTGATCTGCCTCATGCATCTCACTTTCCCGCTCGCTTGCCACCATCTGGCTCTTCCTGTGCCCTGATACCTACTGCTTCTCTGAGGCTGCTGACGAGTTCTAGCCATTGAGAATTGGCTGCCATGCTGGGCGAGGAGCCAGTCTCTCCTACGCTGCACCTACATTCGAGCAAAAGCGCAAGAAGAGAGGGTGTTTTTTATTTCTCTTGGAGACCTTGTTCAAAGAAAAGTTCTCACTCTGTCTGGCGAGTGGCAAGACCCAAGAATACGCCTGGACAGGGCCGCTTTCTGTGTGCACCCAGTCATGTTGTTAAAAAAGAGCGGATCATGAAAACAAACTGGATGTTGTCTTTAATAAATGCGGCATTGAGAGTCAGTGCGAATCTAAAAGGTGAAAAATGGGTGAAAGCCTTGTCACATCAAATTAGCATTGACCCTTTTGCATCCGCCCATTTACACTTTTCTCTTTCAAGTCTTCCAACTCCAAGTGGCTCAAAAATGATTAAATTACTCACCAGATTAGTTGGGCGTTAAAAGAGTGTAAATATGCTGAGATGCACAGGATAAGCTTTAAGTGCTTATTTTACTCCTTGAGAAATATACAAGGAGACAGTCTGCTCTTTTGAAAATTCACCCAAGCAGACTAAGCAGTCAAGTCTTCAAGCATGATAAAATCTCCCCATATCACCTTAAAGATCTAAATAACACAAGCATTTATTCAGTTTCTGAACCAAAAAGGACTTTTCTGTGTGCATTTATTAGCACCACCAGGGGAAGAAATGATCAAGGATGTTACAAACAGTGCACAGATGCTGCAAAAACCTGCTAAGTGCCCCCCCACCCCAAGCGTTCAGATCATTAATAAATTTGCCAAAGCATCAGACTCGAATGTTGTGCTAGCTTTTCCACTCCATGGGGGAATAAAATGTTTAAGAGCCTTTTGCTATCAGCGACCCGAGGAGAGCAGGCATTTGCTGGAGAAGTGGCCATCTAATTGCGGAACTGCCGGAGTGTGGAGAGGCTGGTAAATGTGCCTTAGCACAATGACACCTTTGGAGGAGTGGTTAGTGGAGAACAGGGCCCCTAATTTATGTCAGCGCTATCGCAGGGGCTGAATTTATTGACTGCAACACGATATGGCGAGATCTGCTTAAAAAGCCCCAAGGCCTCCTATTATGCGGCTTGTCTGTCTTTCACACTAACCCTTACTGTAACTGTAGAATTTCAGCTGACGCAAAGGACATATGGTCTCCAAAGATGCCATAAGAAGGACACCTGTGCTCTCAAACAAAACTCCTCCTTCACGCTTCACGTTGTCCACTTAAATATAGCAGCAAATGAACTAAGTTAGGAAAACCTCAGCTATCTTGCTACACTGGTTATAAACTCACAGAAATAAGAGATCACCAGAGGAATGTGTACGTGAAGTTAATCTGTAAATTTGGATTATCAATCAGATTTTAGCGGGGGCAGATTTTCTACACTGGAATTGGAGAAGAGGAACAATATGAAGTGTTGGTGGCCTGTGACGGACGGGTCAGCCATGAAACATCAAAGTAGCAGTTACAGGACTTCATGTGTTTTTTTATTATGCTGGCCTGCACTCTGTCTGCATGGTTTTAGTTTCTAAAGAATGGCTTGTTAATAAAAAGGCATGTTAAGGCCTATCCACACATCCCATCTCACCCAGGACCTCACTGACCTTACACTGATACACAAGCAAGCTCTCATTAATGACTGCTCAACAGGAATGTAGTCAACCTGGCTAATTTCACCCTTGTGTTTAACTGCACAGAAGGTTGAGGACCATCCTGGTTTTAGTGGCCATTAGTGAGCCTAGTTTGTAGCAGGGCCAGTTTGTTTGGCTATTTTGTAGCCCTTTAAGTCTTAAGGTATTTAATATGACTTCCCCTCATGAATAGCAACAAGCATGCCTTTATTCCCTAAACTAATCTTAACTAAATATACTGTCAGTATCTCTGAAATATACCATAGGAACTGCAGATACTTGCTTCAAATAGTGCAAACAGTTTGATGAATCTGTGAAAATGTCCCATATCAGCCCTGATATTTTCTGCCTCTGTCAATAACAACGTTAAGACTAGTTTCAGGGAAAACGATTAAGATTAGTATTGGACTAAACTGCAAACCCATCAGGGCTTCATGTATTAAAAAGGATATTAGTCTAGGCTTAGGTTTTTTGAAAACGCAACAACCCAGCACCATTTGTCAACTCTGTCATATTTCTTCCCAATTTGTACATGAGATGCCAAGACTAGAACACACGAATGCTGATGCTAACTTATAGCTATTATAGCTATCATTAAAATAGTTGTTAATTGTGAATTATTCATTTTTATAAACAATGCCAGGAGTGGAAGAGGATACAGCTAATGAGCTATCTAGCAAGAGAGTTACTTAGCTGCAGTGTAACCTTTACCTTTTGTCTGTTTATAAGATAAAGACCAAATAAAAAAAAGGTCAGTTTCTGTTCTTCTGATTTTTTTCTTGCATTCAATCACAATAAAGGCAAAAGATTACAAAAAATATTTTAAACAATCTGTTTTTGAAATGGCTAGGGCTAATACTTCTCTATGAAGTTACCCTGATTGGTTGGATGTTGGTGGTTCACTTCTTTGATGTTCTTTATGTTTATTAAGGCCTTTTTTCCCCACTGCACTTTGAATTTACTGACAGATTATGAAAGGTGAGGAGAATTTTTTGTTCTTAATTGAAATCAATGACCCACCTTCAATCTGGGTCTGGCAAATTGGCCTGATGAGTTTGGTTAGATAGCTCAGATGAGGTCAGTGTTCTCTCTGTGGTCTCAAAAGCTCCTCTTCTCTGCCCCCACCCCCATCCCCCAGGCCTGTTGGCAGACTTGCAACAGCTGCACAGGCCCTTGTCTGGGCTGAGTTATTCGGAGGTGCCTGGCTTTTATTGATAATATTACTGTAGTTGATGTAAATATGGCTGTGGCTTGCTGCTGGCCAGCAGACCCAGGCCTGACCTCCGCTCTGGACTCCCTCAGGTGAATCTCACATAGAGTACTGCAGGAAGCCGTAAGCACCCCTTACCACTATAAATATTCAAACCCTCTCCCTTCATTCTTATGGATGTTTCCAGTAGATATTGGGTCATAGCTGCATACAGAGCCATAAATAACTCACCCTCAGGCTTCTTGCTCAAGCTCAGCAGAAGACAGTGCTGCCTTTGGTAAAGGAGTTTAGAGTGCTATTTACAGAGCTTTTACTACTAGAAACACTATCTGCTCCATCAAACATGTCTGCTGCACCCTGACATGCTGTAAACTGTAGTTTAGTCAAACAGATGTGGAAGAATCCATAAAAAAGTTTACATTTAATAAGAAGAGCTTAAGCTGTTACTTGTTAGAATCATTTGCATAATGAATAATACAGGTGTCCAACAACTAAATTAAATCTCATGAAGACAGGAAGGTCTAACTTTTTCCATCTTTATCTTAGATAAACCACTAAACAGATTTTTTTTTTCATTACAATAAATTCATAAGATAAAGCCATTTTTATAAGTTTATAATTACAATGAACTTGCACTTCTTATACTTTTTTTAAAAATAAGTGATAAAATGACATTAAATAACAGATTAAGTAGATGAAACCTAACAAATTAAGTGATACTCAGTCTTACTCTTTTGATTTTGCCATAGTTTGACCAATTTGACCAAGTACTTCAGATTTTTATTAAGTAAGCTCAGATAATACATTTCACTTCCCCAGGGATTTGCAGGTTGAGTTTTCATTCTGTATATTCTAATGAGGTTAGTGATGGTTAAACCCTCCCACCTACTTAGTGTCTGGCCAGTGAAGACACACATTTAGAATTGGGCGCCCTTTCGGATCTTCCTGGCCTTTCATCTGCTCTGACCTGTTGGTGTAAATTCCTCTTTAATGCCTGAGTACTAAGGACAACTCCTCACTACTGTCCCAGCTGCTCCTTGCCCACCAGATGCAATGTTTCCTGTAGAGATCTGTCTATCCAGCAGATTATCCTTTTACTTCGGTGCTCACGGCATACAATGAGTAGTAAAGTGATTCCCTCAGCTTTGCATGTGACTGGGATTCAATTAGACATCTGTTCCATCTATGGGTGTTTAGCTAATTTTACCGTACAGGAACAGTGAGTAATGACTGTACTGGCATCTACCATACTCTCTGCTGCACCATTATATTAAATATGCAGTTTTAGAAAATATCGTCTTTTATCAGTCAACAAGCTATTAATGGCAAAAATAAAAATAAACACTGCTGCCTATCTTACGTACTCACTGATAGCTCAGGCCACACTAGGATTTGGTGTTAGAAAAAGGTATAAATCTCCATTGAAAATATGTCAACAGGGACAAAGAAGTAAGATATTTGATGAATGCAATGTACTGTATATATTGACAACTTTTTAATTGACAATTTTGTTCTTTTGCTTTGTCTTTGATTATAATTTGTTGGATTGCTTGTCTGTGAAATTTACAGGAAACACAGCTGTGTGTTGTGGAAGTGGTGGGTCCTTCCAGTAAATCTGTGTGTCTTTGTGCAGTAAAAGAGAAATTACATGCGGTTATTTTGGTATTAATAGCACATTACCAACACAGTAAACCACTGCTGACTAAACTAAGATTCCATTTTGGCCCACATAAACAACTACATTAAATCAGACATTTTTCAAGCCTCAGCTCCTGATCCTTCATCGCCACAGGCAGCAGAGACAGAAGAGCAAATTGAGCTTTCTACACTCATTGCTATTTCCCCATCCCCCAAGCATATGTAAACTGATCACTTTGCCACACACACCAAGCCTGATACCAGTGAACTAGACACAGAGTTTTCTAGATTACACACAGGTGTCCAACTGTCATTTTATTGTATAAGACTGCTATTATTTTTCTACCCATTTGACTCCAATGAGGTGCGAATAATTTGCAATTCCTTAAACTATTCGATTAGAAATTCCTTTTATAATAGTTACTGGATACTAAGATTAGTAATGACTGAAATGATGATGCAGAAAAAAAGGTGAATGCAAATTTGCTATATTGAAATAGTTCCACACTAATACAATCTGCTCATACATCAACACAATTATGTAATTAATGTATTTTACTGTGTGAGATAATGTACATATTTAGATCAAGAAAATTTTAATCTTATTTCAAACTTAAAGTATAACTTTCTTCTTGTGGAGGAAAAAAACTTTGAGAGAATGAAGAGGATTTGTTGCTAATCTTCATTCCAATAAATCAGCTAAATGTAAATAAACACAAAATGCCTTTTGCAGGAAGCAACGCTATTTTTGCTTCATTTTACTTACTGTGCTATTAAATAACTTTTTCAACCTATTATAAATCCATCCTTTTCCTAGAAAAATGTCTTGCTCACTGATCTGCTCATGAAATAAACCGGAAAGGAATTCTTATTTGTCATTAGGTTCCAGTTGGTCCCAACTGACAGAACACTAATAACCCTAAGTGAAGGAAACATCATGGGTTGTCTTGCATTTTTGGAATGGACACATGTAGCTATCAATCAGTGTGTGTGTGCGCGGGGGTGTGTGTGTGTGTGTGTGTGTGTGTGTGTGTGTTCATGTTACAGTATATGGATATATACACAAACATACAAGACTGTGGGTGGCCTGTGCTCAGGGTATTATTGCAATTTGTTAGCAATTGACAGTAATCCCACTTTCTCCATGTCCATGAAGACCCCTCTCTCTCTCTCTCTCTCTCTCTCTCTCACACATTCTCTCTCTATCTCTCTCTCTGCCACTCTGAGTTTTCTGTTGTGCACTTCTGCTCCAGTTAGCCAGATGATTCTCTCTTACTGCTGAGCCACGGACTTGATCTTTTACAGCATACTTATGCACTCAGAGAAATCTCTCCTTCTACTCCAAAAGCTTTACCACAGACTGCCATACAGACTTTATAGATACATTTTTGGTAAACAATGTAAATGTCCCATCATAGATACAATATGGTTTTAAGGTCCAGTTACGTACCTTACCTAATTAAATTAACCTTGTCGCAAATTTTAATGTTTTAAAATAATTCAATTAAAAAATTCTGCAGTCAGTCAGGGCATGTGGAGCCAAGGCAAACTGAATTTCTCAGTTATGGGATGGATACCATCCCAGTTAGTTTACCTTTTTTCAGAGAATGTATAATAATATTGTTTGTTTTGTTTATTCAATCATTTTTGAAAAATAAAAGAAATTCTTACAATGTTTTGCATTTATTTAAAATATTTGTAAATAAATAATACTTGGGAGGGTTACAGTTTTTTGGCCAAACATTTATTGATTTACTCTTAATAATGACCATTAGTTTTTTAACATTTATGCGAAACATTACACCTATTATACTGCACCGAACACCCTGTGACTTCCTTTAATGGTGATGGAAATATAATGATAAAAATAAAATGAATATAAAAACCAGCTGCACAATAATACAGTAATACACAAGTGTATTTCCAATTAGAGACAGAAATTGTTTCTGAACAATAATTGTATGTAATGTATGGCAAAAAATTCTTCATTCAGGTACAAAGCAAGGGACTACTGTCAGTTCTGGACAAGTGCAAAAATATAACAACACACAAATGTAAATGCACACAAAAGGGTAATGCAATAATGTACATTGCGAAGTCCTCCTGCCAGAAATATTCTTACCATACTATTTTGTCTCCAGTGCGAGGCAGACCGACCATCAAACCTGTCTCGCTCTGCACCACTTCAGTGTTGATGGAAACTAATGCTGACCAAGAGAAGTGCGAAACAAGAACAAACTTCTGAGGTAAGTAATGCGAACATGTGTTTCTACTCTTCCAAACCAGTTTTGTTCAAACAGAAAAAAGAGTTTGGATGGGGAAAAGGCCTCCAGTCACTTCAGTTTTAGTTAAGCTGGAGTGTCAACAGCCACTTTTCAAAGGCCTATTCAGTTCTGAATGTCCAAACCAAAGAAACTGAGTTTGAAGAATAATTGAGTTACTTTTATTCTGTAAAGTTTTCATCTTTTCATGTAGAGACTGACAGTATTTATTTTTGAATATATGATGTCAATGAATGTTAAATGGCTTCCTGATCATTTTGTAATGGTAAAAAGGAGTGATTCAAATATTAAAAGGAGTTTAATAATGCCTAAATATGCTCAGATCTAAGGAAATATGAAATATTACATTATTAGTTGTAGTTACATTGGAAGCATTATAAGTAAACAAATATTTGTAGACTTTTCACAAGCTCTGACTAACCTACATATAATGACAGGCATCATCCATGTGCCAGCAAGAGGTATATACTTCACAACCTTTTACAGCACTACGTTACACTACATTAAATCATTTTTAATGTCCTAAAAGCCATTATGAACATGAAGAGGAAAATAATATACAAAGTCTGGTTTCTTTTTCTTTTTTCTTTCTCTTTATAAAAGATAAATAATCATAAGAAGCCTCAATAATTATTCTATGTTTTTTTTATATATATTTAACAATACATTGATATAATAGAAAAATAAATGTTATAAATTTACAGAAATCATTTTTGAAGTGAGAGGGATCTGAGATATATTTAATATATCAAAATTCTTAATACTAGGATGCCATATTAAAAAAAAAAATTTTCCTCTGCAATAGATGAACCAGTTTTTTTTTTTAAAAAAACTTTTCAATAATGTTAACAAGGTTCCATATCAAGCTTTTCCATCTGGACAAGAAATCATTAATGGGCCTTTATTTTCAAGAGTTTGCATGGTATGTAAATAAAGCTATAATGTTAGCTACATTGTGTTTTGCAACTCTCTCCACAATGACTGACTGTATCTGGGAGATTTTTAGTGAAAATATGGTTTGTGACCCCACATGAACTTCTCGTTTCAAGTGAAGCCACAAATTTTCATAAAAAGTCCCCTAAAAGAAACAAATACTAATCAAATGACAAATAATCGCTGACTTCTTTAGATAACTGTCATAAAAAAAATTATAGGAATGTTTAAAGAACATTTAAACATGAAAGAGATGATAACTGATGTAGAAATAAAAAAAAAACTTGCTGGTAGAATTTTCTAAGCATAAAGTCTGAGAAATGGACAAACTTTATTGTTTCTAAATGAAGGACTGTCTCATCTTGAATTTAGCACATTCAAAGCATGTGCTTCTAGTCAGAATCTCAATCCGTTGATCTTGATCAATGGAAATACATGTTGAGCCCACCCCAGTTAGAGAGAGTAATTTTACATCATCACATGTACTGCCTAGTCAATTAGTCAGCCTTTGCACTTTTAAATATTTGAAGATTCTTGGTGAAGATATGTACCAAATCATAGTAAAACAATGATTTAATACTAGTGTAAGAGCAAATATTTGGCCAGATTGTTGCCACAGACTGTCACAACAGATGCAATGGCATAAATATGCTGGAACGTCTTGTAAGCAGCCAGGACTGACAAAGGTACAACACAGCCATAGCATGATCAAATTGGAATCAAAAGATCCCAGACTATTATAGATAACATAAAAACATAAATAATCTAGTTTAATGAATAGTCCTCCATCAGGGCAACATGCAGAACTAAGATAATAGGACATTAGAAAGATGGTCTTGCTTAATGGACCTTTACACTTTTAATAAACCATACTGCAATATTGCCATCAAAGCAATATTGTTAATAAAGCAATTTTACAGAATCAACAGAAATTTAATCAATGATCAGTGTTATATAGTCACATAAGCAACAAAGTTCTACACTGCATTCCCTGTGATGATGTTAGAATTTAAAAACCAGAATTTTAATCGGCATCCTTTATTTTTGTTGCCCTTAACTTTGTTGAACCAACAATGATTGACAAGTGTGTATGTACACAGTTATAGCCTTCAGTGTAGATCAATAACAAAACATATGTATAGTGTAATCAATTATTGATGTAGAATTGATCATCTTTGTGTGTTGCTCTGGAGCTCCCAATGTCAAAAAAAACTGTTCTCTCAACACTTTGTTATTACTAAAATTCCTAAATATATATCACAGCAAACAACTCTTTTATTATTCTAATTGTATTAATGGTATAAAATTATTTGCCATTCATCTGAAAGGTAGCTCACTGCCTAAATGTCCAGGTTGTTTATTGGAAGATGCGCAAGAATATTTATGTAAAGCTGTATCAGAGCTTCTCTTCAGTTATGTATCCAGTAACAATTGAGGCTTATTGCTTCAGTGTGCATGTTTGCCTGTTTGGGCTGTGATGGTTTCACTGTAGGGTGCACGCACGTGGCATAATCCAAAGCCTATCATTTAGGCTCGCTTAAAAACAGCACCCGTGGTCGTGCAGCGTGTAATCGAGCCGTTTTTGGAGGAAATGTCAGGTAGGCCTAACAAACCGAGCTTTGAGAGAGTGTGGCCCAGGTGCAGGACACAGAACAGATCCGATAGATGTCACGCGCGGCGCGGGCCTCCTGGGACCGTACAGGCCAAGCACACGGTATCGAGTGTTGTGCCCCATGTATCCAAGAGCTGGAGAGCATAATAGATACTATTTAAGTTACAACAACAAACCAGCACTTGTTCATTGTTAGCCATGTGCGCGCTGAGGAGGGAAGTGTTTGTTAGGGGAGCCGCCTGCACCCTAGAAGACCACGAAAGTCCTCCATCATGTAGCCTGAGCAGCAGATCAGCGCAGTGATTTAATTAGTAGCAATAATACTTTTCTATTTCTTTAACCTTAATTATACACTTCAGAAGTTCTATATATTTAAAAACCACTCAAGTGCAATCGATTTGGTATTTACAGCTATTCCTTCTGCTGATGGATCGGAACAAATCCATCAAACATCTGGAGAGCCGTGAGACATCACGAGCCTGTGTTGCGTTCTTCTAAACTGCGCTGTTTTTCTGCGTTTGTTGATTTGTGTGCGCTGTTTTACGAGTACAACTTGCACGCTTGATCCCGAGTTAAGATTCAGCTGCCTTGGACTTTCGAGTCGTTTGCCTGTTGCTCCTCAGCCTGCCCTCTCGATATTGATCACACTGAAGGTGTCCTACAGTCTTGCCAGGCGGACGCGCCGTGACAGCAGGCGCCTGGCTCCGACTCTCTCTCCTCGCTGAGGAGGACACATCTGAAGGAATGAAGCTCATCAGGTCCGCCTCGTCTTGTGGAGCGGCCGCGTCGCACCGCGCTCCTGCAGGAAGATCGATGAAAAAACATCTTGCAATAATCAGTCCAATTAGTGGAGGTCGCGGCTGTGCGCGCTCGGCCTGTCGGTGGGAGGCTGTGAAAACAAGGGGCGGCTATTAGAGGAAACGCGATCCCCATTCATCAGCGCAGTAATAATCACCGCGCACGGGTCCGCCGAGCTCTGATCACGCTGATCCGTGGAAACAAGCCGTTTACAAACACTGTCAGGGCGAGACGGGGGCCTTGATTTGGACTGTCACTGCCCTGCTCGTCCGCGCTGGACTGAAGGACCGGGGCCGCTTTCCGGTGACGGTGACACGCGGATGTCCGTTTATCCAGAACTGCTGTGGAGCCCGTGTGGTCTCAGTGAAGTCAGAGCTTTAGGCTGAACTTCACTCAGGTGTAGATCCAGCGCTTTCTGATATTATGCTGCTCTCGTTACCAACCAGTTGATTGCTATTAGTATTGAATCTGCCCATCTAACATGTGTTCAATTAAAAGCTACTACCCCATGACCTGACGCACGTTTTTTACTTCAGTTCTTACTTAAATGCATAAACATTAAGAAAAAACAGCACACATCAGTAATGGAATGATGATGAGCTTCTTAAAACGAGAACGTGTAACTGAGAAACAAGATTTATGTTCCATACGAACTAACAGATAGATAGATAGATAGATAGATAGATAGATAGATAGATAGATAGATAGATAGATAGATAGATAGATTGTGTAGAAAATTGTTGATCTCACGATGACCGTGGAAAAATGCAGAAAACAGAGTCGTTTCCGAGCAAAATAACAAGAACACAGAAGAGTGTTTAAAGTTGGTGTTGAATGGAACGCACATTAAAATTGGTATAATTATTATAACAACGACGATACTGTTAATACTAAAAATACAAGTAATGATAATAATACAAACAGTAACATAATATTTATTATTATTTAGTAGTAGTAGTAGAGGCAGCAGCGGCAGTAGTATGATATATATATATATATATATATATATAGTGATGGTCTCTATTTTTTGTTAATTATTTATTGTTTTTAATTAATTAATTAATGTAATTATTATTTTAGCTGATTTAAAAAAATCGGTCTTTATATCTTGAAGTTTCGTTAAAATAATATAATAATATAAACCTGCTGTAATTGTGTGGCCAAGGTTTAAGGTGAAGAACTCGCTGATAAAGTGATGTGTATCATTCTCCGTTAGCCTCCTGATCCTGACCGTCTGCAAAAGACACGCTCGTTTATTCATTTGTTCGAAAATTTTAAGCGTGAGCAGTTTATATAAGCAGTTTTGCAGCGTGTCGGTGTGTGAGGCCGATTACCCCTGTGTGGTCCTGTTGTCACAAAAAACTTGTGATTACCTGCGTTATCTATGTTCTACAATGACGTCATATTGAGTTCACGCGTCATGTTTTTGTGTGTTACTAGTTAAGGTTAAGTTACTAGTTAAGTTAATATGTTATGTATCTGTGTCCATACAGGTTGGTTCAATGTGATGCCTGATGTCCCATAATAATACGGGCCTGCGAGACTAAATGTGGTCATTATCACACCAACCCGCCTTCACTCCCCACACACTGCCCTGACACTTTATCAGTTCAGCCCTAATGGGACTGTGCTCCGATTCTCAGCTGCTTCATTAAGATCACACAACTGAGGGTGAAAGTGACATTTGTGCCGCCCACCTACAGAGCTCATGGTGTGTGTGTGTGTGTGTGTGTGTGTGTGTGTGTGTGTGTGTGTGTGTGTGTGTGTGTGTGTGTGTGTGTGTGTGTGTGCGTGTGTGTGTGGCGTGTGTGTGTGTGTGTCTGTGTGTGTGTGTGTGAGTGTATATGTGAGAGAGAGAGAGAGAGAGAGAGAGAGAGCGAGCGCACTGGGCAGGATTAGACAGGCTACACCTCTGACCCTTTCCTGCTCTGTCCGAGGAACAGAAGCTCTGTCTCCTAAATCCACAGGACTTAACTCGCTGTATCATTTCACGTGAGGAAATAAATGAACTGTTCTTTCATCAAGGCTCCACGAGGGTCTTACCGGTAGGGCTCCCTTGCAGCTTTCTCTCCAGCACACACTGCCGGCGTCCCTGGCCGCTTTAAAAGGCTCTCCTTCGACATTTTCTTGCTCTTTTTTATTCCAGCGCTCTCTGAGCTCACCGCCTCCCTCTTCCATCTGCCCCCCGAGATGTGTCTCACACACACACACACACCCCTCAGGACTGATCAATAATGCATAAAGCATTACGATAAGCACAGATAGCTATTCTCCAGGGTGGGGTTCATCGGTGTGTTAAAACAAGGAGGTAGTGTCAGAGAAAAAAAATAAATAGAACAAAAACAGGCTGTCCAATCTACGAATGTACGAAATGAGGTATAAATAAAACTCCAAAGATGACGAGTGGTCTTTATCTGTTTGGGGTGTGACTGTGGCAGTGTGTAGATAGCTGGGAGACGTTGGTCTACGTACGGAGTACTGGTGTGCTCTCAACAGGTTTAAAGGGGGCTCTGCTCAGCCTGCGGGCCGCCAGCTGTATGAGTGCTCAACTTCTCAGCGCTCTCTGGCGCCATCCTCCCCTCTAGTGAGGCACAGCTACCTCCGGGCCCCGCGCTCTTTGGCTGTTGGGGCTGTCTGTCAAAGCCCGGGGCAAAAAAAAACATAAAGAATGTAAGATAGAGGGAAAAATTGGGGCTATATTTCTATCTGTGGGCGGGTTTTAAATGAGGGGAATAATGAGCGAGTGAGGGAGCCACCTCAAAGCGTATCGGGTTCCTTTGAGTGACAGCGTTGCCATGGCAAATAATTGGCCCTAAACTATTGTCTTTTCCCCGCCATCCCCGGCTCGGATAACCAGCCAATCAGAGTGCGCATAATCGTCGCTCTTGCCAGCTTAGAATAATATTATTAAACGAAGCGAGCGAGCTCCGTCTGCGGGAGTGCGCGATGGTGAAACGGCGCGGAAAAAGGCGCTGAGCGACTCGCGCAGGAGGGGAATCAAACTTTCCTCTCAGTACTGAAAGAAACTTTTTTTCGTACATGGATATACGGATGAATCTGAAGTTTCCTCTCTTCGCTTGAACTTGGAAAGTGGAGTGTGTTTTTTTTTCAGTTCGCGATCTCGCGACGCATTTTTGGCCACCTCTCCGTTGATGGACTCGCGCAGCTTTAGGCTGACACGGAAGGAGCGCGTACAGAGAGAGGTGTGCGCCAGCGCCCAGTCATGTCCATGCTGCCCACGTTCGGCTTCACGCAGGAGCAAGTGGCGTGTGTGTGCGAGGTGCTCCAGCAGGGGGGCAACATCGAGCGCCTGGGCCGCTTCCTGTGGTCCCTGCCGGCCTGCGAGCACCTCCACAAGAACGAGTCGGTGCTCAAGGCCAAGGCCGTGGTGGCCTTCCACCGGGGCAACTTCAGGGAGCTCTACAAGATACTCGAGAGTCACCAGTTTTCGCCACACAACCACCCCAAGCTGCAGCAGCTGTGGCTCAAGGCGCACTACATCGAGGCGGAGAAGCTGAGGGGGCGGCCTCTAGGTGCCGTCGGCAAATACCGGGTGCGCAGGAAGTTTCCCCTGCCGCGCTCCATCTGGGACGGCGAGGAGACGAGCTACTGCTTCAAGGAGAAGAGCCGCAGCGTGCTGAGGGAGTGGTACACACACAACCCCTACCCGTCTCCTCGAGAGAAGCGTGAGCTGGCCGAGGCCACGGGGCTCACCACCACTCAAGTCAGCAACTGGTTCAAGAACCGGAGACAGCGAGACCGGGCTGCCGAGGCCAAAGAGAGGTAAGGAGAAAGAGCGAGAGGGGAGAGGAAGGCTATGGGACGTCCTGTTAGGAAAGCTAAAGAAGGAAAAGTCTAGTTCTTCACTTTTCACGCCTGCAAATGTGCATTCTTCTTTTTCTTCTTTTTCTCCTTCTTCTTCTTATTATTATTATTATAGTTTGATATGTATTAAATAAATGAAATCTACTTATATTGCACTGCTAAAGTGGTTTTATAAACTGGCCACCAGAGCAATGCTTCAGTTTATCAATTTACCTGTCTTTAAGAAAAATCTACGTTAATATATTAGTTAAAGATAAATCACCATTTTAATCGCTTTATCGTTTGTATATTTAGGAGTGACCTGTGAGCTCAGAAGATGACCATGAAACCCTGTCTAGATACATTTCCCCCATTTCTCTGATCAGAGTTCTCTGATCTTTTCAGATGTCTATTTATAACATTAAATGCAATATATTTATATATTTAAAACGCAGGGTTAGTTTTAAATCGCCCTCCTCATTTTTAATTTTCTCTCGTTCGCTCTGGCCTTGTTTTTATCTTTTTTTAAACAGCAAGGCCTTGGTGCTGAACTGAACTGCCAGGGTGTGTTTTTTCTTGTTTTGTTTTGCATGGCTGCACACTTTATATTAAAATACCATTTCAGTGTATTTCCTCATTTATTTTCACCACCCATTTCCTCCAGCTTTGATTCTCAGTTTCCATGCACGGTCATAAACATGCTAAAGAGCATGAAGTGCTTTCTTTATTTTGCGAATTAACTGATGCTTAAATCTGACCAACAAACATCCATAGACATGATAGTGCATCGCAGTAGAAGGCATCGAGAAATGAGTGCGGCCTAAAAAAAATATGGGCTTTAATGTGATAATCACCCACACTGACTAAGCTCCAGTCTCCTTACTTGTCCTGGCTGAACAGAAGGGCTGTTTAAGGCTCCACATCAGTGCGAAGTCTCCTGTATACGCGCTATAGGTGCCAGATGTTGCACTAATGGCCTCGGTTTATTTTATTTATTTATCCTTGCAGGGAAAACAACGAGAACTCGAACACGAACAGCCACAACCCGCTGGCTACGTCCATGAACGGAAATAAGACTCTTTTGGGCAGTTCGGACGATGACAAAACTCCCTCGGGAACCCCGGATCACACGTCATCCAGCCCCGCGCTGCTGCTCACGTCCGGCCCAGGCCTTCAGTCCCTGCACGGCCTGGCGCCTCCACCTGCGCCCAGCGCCGTGCCCGTGGCCAGTGCGGACTCCGTGCACCACCATCACGCCTTACACGACACCATACTGAACCCCATGTCATCAAACTTGGTCGATCTTGGTTCCTAAAAAAAGACCAGCAACTTTTATGTGGAACCCACTGAAAAAAAAATCTAAAATAAAGGACGCCTGTACGTGGACGACTGCAAAACACCTCCAGACTTTTTTTTTTTGGAGGGACTGACAGCAGAAA
This sequence comes from Hepsetus odoe, assembly GCA_017165825.1. NCBI lineage: Eukaryota > Metazoa > Chordata > Actinopteri > Characiformes > Hepsetidae > Hepsetus > Hepsetus odoe. The sequence continues at coordinate 13,957,878 of CM029367.1, forward strand.
CTGGGAAAAAAGAAAGAGAGGGAGAAGGTATTGGACAGAGTAAGTTGTGGATGTTATTTTGGACGAGAAGCCAAAAGGACCTAGATAAGGTATTTTTCTAGAGTGCTCTGTTGGTCAAAGCCTCAGAACTGAAAGGGTCTTAACTCATCGATGTCGTTACTTCAGATACTGCAGCAGATCCGTTAACCTCTCAATCCTATACCCCATTGTTTACATTTTTTCTGTTTTTTAAAGGCCATAGTAAGTTGCATTTGATGGGTCGCCGTCTTATGAAGTGTTTTTATTACAAGTGCCGCGGTAATTAAATTTAATTCTTCATTTTCTATTTTTTTTTTTTTTTTTTTTGGAAAGCGACTGCATGTAAACTTTGCGATCAGTAATAAAGTATAAGCTCGATCCCACCGTAGTTTCATATAGCCTTTACAATAAAAGCTAAAGTGCATTTATTGAGCGCAGTGCGTCTTTGAATTGTGTCCCTGTAATTGCTGAATACTGTCCTTGTAGTATGGACCACAAATAAGCCACAACACATTCACACGTGTTGGGTGTCTCTCCGACGAGGTACATCAGCCTTTTGGTGATCTCGTTCAAATCATTCTAATTACGTTTTTTGTGAGACTAAGGGTGTTTTCGGAAACTAGATTTTAATCAGTTTAGAGGCTTGTGTTTAGTTCCTTATGCAAGTTGAAAATAAATGCATGATTTCAGTTTTACAGTCATGCCTGTTTACAAGATCAGCATGCCTTGCAGCTATAACCCATGTCTGGAATATGTTTCAAATACATTTACTACACTTCACAGAAAAGTATTTTTCTATAGTTTTTGTAAATTATAAACCAGGATGCAAACAGCGGATTAGAAATTAATCCGATTATCATCCATTCTGAATAATAATTGAGGACGAGTGGAACATAACAATTCTGTTTCAAAATTACCAGTCATTTTGTTTGCTTTATTCAAAGTTTTTATCACTATATTGGCTTTATTTTGAAAATAGCAAATGTATTTGATAGGACATTTCATTAATTTGTTGATGTGTGATATGATAAATTATATTATGTCATTTTATAAACAAGCTCTGTCGGAGTGAGGCTGGGGAGGGTGCTTTTTTACACCTTCTAATTTGTTGCTTGGAAGTATTTTGTTACCTTTGATACAGGTTCAACAAATTACATTTTTTCCTGACAGCAGGCTGACTAAAGAGTAAATTAAGATTTGAGGAGTAACCTTCTCTTGTGGGCATCGCTTTGATTTTTCACCTAAAAAAACTAGGTCTCGTACATCAAGTAGAACTACTTGGGACTAAATACAGTGACTTAATTGCTGAACGTAACTAGAGATTAACCTCTATTTATTATTCTAAACAACATATCCATTGGGCTGCAACTTATATGTACAACAAACAATAATAATATTGCCATAAACGTTCCAACCATCATGATTGGAGTTTTTGATTTGGTCAATATATTTCAAATACTGTGCTTTTCTTTTGAGCTGGCTTTCTTTCAGACTGACATAAGGGTTGTTAGAATTGTGAGTAAATATGTGAGTTAAAGCACATGTGGCAAGAGGGCAGTTGGGTGGTGGTGGGGGGGGTGCTGCGAGAAACATTGCATGGTATGTGCTTAAAACATATTTTTTTCAGTTGGACCGAAGCCTACTCTTTCCACGTTCCTCTTTGTGAGAATTTCTCTCGCGTTTTAACAAGGACATTAGTGCGAGTGATAGTGTGTTCTTTAGAGAGGGAGGGCGGAGAGCCTGTTAAACGTTGGGCAGGAGATGTTAAGAAAGCTCTCCGCACTTGCGAGGCCTAACAAGCACTCGGAGGCTATAAATGCAATCGAATACGCTTATTTAGGGCTGGAAAGTATGTTTATGGGGAAATGACTCAGAGAACCAAATAACGGCGCACATTTGTACCGCTCACAGTCTAAAGAACAAATTTCTTTTTTCCTTTCCATAGGATATGCCCTCTTGTCTTTTCCTTCTGCCAGTGGGTGTCGGGCATGTCTGCATCCAAGCAAAAAATGTTAGATGTGATTGTGCAAGTATTAAGAGCCAATGCATGTGGAATTAGCTTCACATGCATGTCAATTAAAAAATGCTCCAGTTATTTTTGCATGAACGGGACTTATATAGAATGTGGTACCAATGTGGTAATAGTCCAAAGGATACAACAGTCCGTGATGAATGGCGTAGGAATACAGTACCGGTGTAATGTGCATCTTCACTTTACAGATACACAAGTACATTTTAAATGCGTGATTCATTCCTTGTAAGCCAACAGGAAGTAAACTTTTGTGCAGTCCAGCTGGTGCGTAACAGTATAATGTAAATAGGCTAAATTATATAACAAGTAATGGTAGTCTTCTTCTGCTTCCTAGTAAAAAATAAATCTAATATTGCCTTTATCTTTCAGGGCTGAAGTCATGCAGTGGTGTCACTGTATGAAACAATGTTCCAATATTTATATGAACCATTATTTTTAATTTACAACGTAAATAACTGTTCCTATAACAGTTTGTTTATAATCATAGGACACACTTTTTTTAATATTACCATATTATCAAATAACATACTATTCCTCTTATACACTGTTCTTGTATAACCATATAACACACTGTTCCCATGTTTTCAAATAATTCACTATTCCTATAATATACTGTTCCTGTATAACCATCTAACACAGTATTCCCCTATGCAAAATAATACACTGTTCTTATAACACATTGTTCTAAAATAATCATATCACAGAATTTCCCCATTAAAAATAATACACTATTCATATAATAGTGTTATATATAACCCACTGTTCCTTTTTAACCATTATTCCCATTTAGCAAATAATACGGTGATCATGTAACACACTATTCCTAAAAAAATCATGACACCGTGTTACAATATAACCATAACAAAATAACACACCTTTCCTATAATACCAAATAGAACAATATTTATATACACACTGTTATCAATATTACTATATAAGACCTTTCCTAACAATATCATATCACACACTGTTTCTAACAGCACCAGTTTTACTATAATTAATTGCTCGTATTTATTAATTGCTCGGCTTCCAATTTAATCAAATGAACACATCGTTTCTAATATTGCCTTACAACACACTGCCCTTGTATTACCGTTTAACACAGCGTGCATGCTGTAAGATACTTCTGTATTACTATGTGACACAATGTGCCAGAAATTCCTCTTGAGCAGGCTGCTCCTAAATACATTAAAACACTAGGTTCCCACTCCTAGTCCTGGCATCCCGATGCAATACACATTTTTGCGTTGTCCAGGTTCTATATCTGACATATAAACGTATACAGTAGTGAGGACATGTTAAATGTGAGGACATGTTAAACGCACTGTTCCCTGCATTATCGTACGCCATTATTGAGCATTAGCGTATGATACGCTGTTTCCAGTATTACGCAAGACTTTAACGCAGTGTTCCAAATGATACCAAACAACACACGTTTCTCAAATGACCCTATAAAACATTGTTCTCAGAGTCACAGTGTCTGACTATAATGCACCATTGTTACTTTATTACCTGTCCTCAAATACCAGCATGCATTCCTTTACTCTTACTTTCCATGCACTTTACTTTTTCCTTAGACATATGTAGAGCATCTCTGTCTCTCTCTGTCTGTCTTTGTCTGTCTCTCTCTCTCTCTCTCTCTCTCTCTCTCTCTCTCTCAGCAGTATTGTCTCTGTGTTTTCAGTATCATATATATATATATATCTGAGATCAGGAAATGTTTGGGATGATTATAGCTAAAGTCTCTGCATGTTATAGACAGTCGTGAGTTCATAACTTGAGAAAAAAACACACGCTGATAAATTGAAGTTCACTGCGACCTAGCTCGTCCACAGCTCTTAAAATACAGCACATTAATAAGCAAGCCATATTTTCTTTTTCTTTTCTTTTTTTTTTTTTTTGACAAAAATTTTGTGCTGATATCTTCAGCTAGCTTCAGTGAAATGATTGTTAGTCGAACGGATATTTAACTTGCAGCCTGCGTTAAATGTTATAATATTAAAATTCATTAAAGTTAAACTAAAAGAAGAACGAAGCTATGAATGAAGTTTGCTCTTCATCATTATAAGCGTCCATCTTCGTCATCATAAATAAATAAAGAGCGATCGAAAAGCGCATCTGCTGTTGCCAGATTTATCCGATGGATTAAGGGAAAAAATATACAGGACATTATGGAACATAGCCTTTGTAGCCCTGTGTATTTTATCAGAGCAAGTGTTGTTAATGTTGGCGTGTCATGAATTTCGATATTACGTTTATACTCTAGGCATCGTCGCTATATATATCTGTGTGTGTGTGTGTGTGTGTGTGTGTATGTGTATGTATATATATATATAAATATATATCTGTGTGAGTGTGTGTGTATGTGTATGTATATATATATATATATATATAAATATATATCTGTGTGAGTGTGTGTGTGCGTGTGTGTATTTGTGTTATAGGACATTTAATCAATGTAGCATTCACATTAAACATAATCATTGTTAAATCATTCATTCAGCCTAATTGGTTGCTTTGTGAAATGTTTGTTTTACCTCTGATTACTAGGGCTTGAGACGATTAACCGATTCAATTGTACAGCATGTGATTATTAAGTTGCCTGCAGCTCTCGTTACTAAAACATGCGGAGACATTATCTACAGTTTCATACAGTTTCAGCAGAATTCATAATCTAGAAAAGCTTCTAACACAAGCTTGCCTGCAATAATTATCCCCAATAAGTTCAGTGATCTGCTACTTTGTTACATGTATGAATAAATATATCCTATTACAAATCATAAAGTTAAATGCACAGCATAGTAGTTCTAAATTGTAACATCAAATACATGTAAAAAATAAAGTAAGTATGTGCCCATTTAAAAAACTAAACTAAAAAACGCGTGATATGAAAAGCATGAACTCCATTAAGGACAGCCTGTTACTGTTCAAAAAGCAAACGTCATAAATGGTATTACGATCTCGCTTTTCATGTTTTTATGCTCTATTGTGTCATCAGTGACATCAGGATGAATGTGTGAAAGTGCTTTAGTTCTTTGTATCACGACTTATCACTGAAAAAAGTATGTGTTTATTAGGTCTTACTAGAGTTTTTATACATGACAATGATTTATTCTCGATGTCATTTTAATATCACAAAATTGCCATGGTTTTATAGATATATATCATTTAAATTTATTTTAAACTCTGACACTGAAAAACATGGTAATTTCGGTAAACCATAAAGCCTGTGGCATAACAGAGTGAAGGTACTATGCTACAGCACTCATAAGCTAACAGCATTTAAATCATTATCTAAACTGTGGTATGGCTATAGCAGAAGCAAAACTATAATGGGTTATTCTTTACCCCCAAAATATCATACCTTAATAAAACAATGGTTAACCTTTGGTCAAGTTATAAAGTTTAGCCAGGTTTAATGCAATAGAACACCATGACAAAGACCAAATAAGTCTTAAAAATTTAATTCCTGAATGTATTAACGCCCTCTAGTGGCAGACTAAAAAGTAGCATAAATATTTAACGTCAGGCTGAGCTAGGAAGCCACTTTCCTATTTCAACACAGCTCTTTTCGTTTGAAAGGTCAGCGCATACAGACCTGAAAGGAATTCCAATATGGCTTTCAAAGAAAACAGTCAAATATATACACTGTACCATGAAGGTGCACATTTGGTGCAAAGGGCATGTTTTTCAAACTTTCCTTCAGACGCCATTGAAGTTTCACTTCGCTTGGAGAGGTACCTGAATGAGTGGAACACTCACGCCCTCAAGTGGAGTGCTACAGTAAAGGTAAATAATTCCGCACTAAGCAATCTTAGTGGTTTGTAAATTAAAATATCAAACCATAGTTCAAGTTCCAAAACTCGTGCCACAGTAGGAATATTTAAATAAACACTGAAGAGCATGTACTGTGAATCTGCACAGATATAGAAATAAAAGAAAGTTCTAGCACAGAAATATTGGTTCTTTTGTTGCATAGAATTTTTATATAAATATACAATTCAAATCACACTTTATATAAATACTGGGACAAATAAATATAACCCTGTCTGAAGTTGCAAGTATTAGAGTTCTTACTCCTTTCATGTATTACTAATCTAATGTCTCAGGTCACCTCTTTCTGTTACTACGTTGTTTTTCCTTTCTTACTTCAGAGCATGAAAACAATCATGAGCGTTATTGAGCGTTTCTTGAGGTAAAATATCATGCAGTTAAAAAATATCATCATAAATATCATAAAATATCATGAGTGTTACTGTGGAGATTTTTTTCTTAACGCTGTGGTTAAATGTGTAATATTTTGAAAGATACTTAATTATTCTTTACCCACTGTGTATGCATGCATATTTAAGAGAAAACTTCAGATTTCAAGCTGCTAGTTTCCAATGACAGTGCCTCTGAGGATCTTTTGCAATCTCTCTTTCTACACTAACCTAAACACACATTTCAAAAAATCTTTTCTTTAGTTTATCTGGCCAAAAGGCTATGTTCCAACACTCTTTCTGGTGAGAAATGTTTTCTTGAAGTTTTTCATAAACATAGCAAGAATTTCACAGCAAAATATGAACCCTAAATGTAAATAATTCACAAAATAAACTGAGAATTTGTTTGAACTGATTTTGTTCTTAAAGTATTTAACTTGGCAAGCACAGACAAAATACTATTGCTACTACTACTTGTATTACTTCTACTACTACTACTACTACTACCACTACTACTACTGCTGCTGCTACTGCTGTTACTGTTGCTGCTGCTGCTGCTGCTGCTACTACTACAACTACTAGAGAAAGTCATAATGAGCTGTATTGTGTCTTCGTTGACTTTGTGGAAAAACAATATGAATAGTGCCTAGAGAGAAGTTGTACTGTATCCAGGTCATGAGTGATAGAGAAGTATATCATAGTGGTATTGTGGATATGTACGAAAACAATGTGGCAGTGGTGAGAACTGCAGTAGGAATGATTGATGCCTTTATGGTAGAGGTAGGATTGCACCAAGGATCAGTATTGAGGCCTTTCTTTTTTGTAATGGTAATGGACAGATAGGCCGATGAGAGTAGACCCTAAGGAATATGATTTGCATATGATATTGGGGTCTGTAATAAGAGTAGCTTGAGGAGACCCTGGGGAGATTTACTCTAGAGTGGATAGAAATGAAAGACAGTAGGATTAAGATTACTGTCTTAATTAACTAAGATTGGGAACGAGAATGGGAGGATGGCAGAATGGTTAGGATGCAGGGAGTAGAGTTGGAGGTGGTGGTCTAGTGGTAGGATACTTGCCTATGGTCCTATGGCTCAAGACCATAGGCAAGTATAGGTTCGAAACCCACCTCTAGCACTACCACCACTGGGTCCCTGAGCAAGACCCTTAACCCTGAGTTGCTCCAAGGGGACTGTCCCTGTAATCAGGACATGGAAGTCGCTCTGGATAAGAATGTCTGCTAAATGCCGTAAATGTAAATGTAATGGAGGTGTTTAAATACTTGGGGTCAGTGTTAATCAGAGTTTCAGAGTAACGGAGAGTGCAGAAGAGAGGTGAAAAAAGTGAAGAGAGGTTGAAATGGGGGGAGAAGAGTGACTGGAGTGATCAGTGACAGACAGGTACAAACAAGAGTGAAAGGAAAGGTTTACAGGATGGTATTGAGACTAGCTATTCTATTTTAAGACAGTGGAACTGACAAAAAGACCTGGAGCTGGAAGTGGCATAGTTAAAGAGGCTAAGATTTGCATGGGGAGTGAAGAATATAGACAGGATTAGGAATGAGTATAATAAGGGGACAGGTCTGGTTGGATGGTTTTAAAGACAAATTCAGAGAAGTGAGATTGGTTTGTATGTACAGAGAGATGAGGAGTATATTGGGAGAAGGATGTGAGGATGAAGCTGCCAGGCAAGAGAAGAAGCGGAAGACCAAATAGGAGGTTTTTGGATGTGGTGAGAGAGGACATGCAGGCAGTTGGTATTAAAGAGGATAATACAGAAGGCAGGAAGAAATGGAAACAGATGGTCCTCTGTGGTGACCCCAAATAAGAGCAGCTGAAAGCAGACTATTACTACTAATTCTGCTATTATTACTATGGCTTCTACTATTACTCCTGCAGCAGCTGCCACCAGGGGTGATACATCTTTTTTAAGCTGAGACAGAGACATTGAAAGTTCAGCTTTGCTTCGATGCACAGCATGTATTGCTGCTGTATGATTATGATTGGATTTCTGATAAATGTTTGTTAGGGTAGCACAACATCTTGCTTACAACTTGCAGAGACTGAAAACTGTTAAGCTTTGACTTTCAGAAAAATTAATAATGTAATATATTGCAACTTAAACCTTTGACCAGCAGATGGCACTCCTACCTTAACGAGCGTTATTCTGGTCGTTTTAAATTGATGTAGCTCTAATGCAGTTCTGTACAAAGCTTTTTTTCTCTAAACCTTCTCTTGATGAAACGGTTCATGATGAAAAGTTCTATCGCATCAAAGTGTTTTTTAGAACAATACAACCGTGTACACCTTTAGGAGCCTTGCGTTTTAACAGTGTATATAACTGGAAGGTGCAGAAAACATCCATCAGACCACAGAGTTTCTCACAGTTATTGGGAGGTTATGTATTCTGAAAAGGAGACTGGAGATTGGAAACTGAGTTTGACTATCTGCAGAGGGTAAGGACTGGCCAAGTTACATGTTTAAAAATGCATGCTGGTGAAGGGGTCATGGCCAGATGGCTTCTCCACTGGGTCTGGTTAGAAGTGATGTGAGTCATCCAATGTGAATGACATCAAATATAAATGCCTTCCACTTTTTAGATCCCAAGGGCCATGCTTTTAAATTAAATTGGGAGCTGGTTAAGACACTAACTCTCTCTCTCTCTCTCTCTCTCTCTCTCTCTCTAT
>CM029367.1:13971799-13999299 GCA_017165825.1 Hepsetus odoe
CTCTCTCTCTCTCTCTCTCTCTCTCTCTCTCTCTCTCTCTCTCTCTCTCTCTACTTGCCGTAATCAATATTTTTAAACCTCTGAAGTTTCCATACCGGCAGAGCTGCTGTTAAGTCTTGTGTGTATTTGCAGGGCGGGAGGTTGTTGTTGTTTGTGTGTTCGGTTTAGTGTAACACTGGTGAAAGCCGACCTGGTGTTTATGCAGCGCAGTTGGTTTCATCTGAAGGTGAAAGCCATGACCCTCCAGTCCAAAATGTCCATGACTGCACAGCTGTATTGCTACATCAAACTTCATTATATTTAAAGATAATTAAACATAGTAGTCCGTGAAAATGCGTTTTCGTCAACACGAGTGGATGTTAGTGATCATTATATCATCATCACCGGAGTTATTAGTATTAGTAGTGTTGTTGTTGTTTGTTGATGTCAGTACACCTTCGGGGAGGCGAGTTTAGGAAAGTTCTATTCATTCAAGAGAATGAATATATTTTATATAAGATTGATAAAATATATATGTGTAGATTTTGTTCTGATCTTCAGTAAATTGGCACGTGATTAGCGGCTGAAAACAGGTGTTTATGCTGCCGTCTGTAAGACACTGCCGTTCGTGCGTGTGTTTGCGTGAGAGAGATTTCACATGTGTTAAAGGAGCTAAAGTTTTTTTTCTGTTGAGAGTTGGGATTGTTGTGTGTGTGTGTGTGTGTGTGTGTGTGTGTGTGTGTGTGTTGCCGAATCGATCGCCCTGAGTGGAGTATCCGGACACTACTGAGTTGGAAACACCGGATTCCAGAGGTGCTGAATTACTGGCGCTCACAGTTCGGTGACGCTGTTCCACAGCTGTGCGGCTGCACCAGCGCTGTCTTTAATACTGGTGCACTTTTCATCGCGCCTCCTTTAAGAAATCACATCATTTCTTAGGGGTCATGGCGGGAGAGCCTAAGTGTGTGTGTGCGTGTGTGTGTGTGTGTGTGTGTGTGTGTGTGTGTGTGTGCGCGATCTTGTCTCTCCCCTTCTTAAAACAGAAACTAGATCAGAGGTGCACCTTTCGGAAACATCAATAATAAAACAGCATGTGAAATAAATGCCCATTAAGTTAATATTATCATTCCTGAAACGCCACAATAAAACAGCATCGTTAGATAGATAGATAGATTCCCAAGTGATCCTCATACTCAACTGTCTAAGGAAATACTGTGTTCATGAGAAATGTACTGAAACATGACACTGGAAACGCAGCCTTAAATATACACCATTCAAATCAAGTCAAACGGCTGCATATAAAGTTACGCTTGTTGTTGCGGAAAACAACTGAAAGGCAGCAGTTGTGTTGATGTAACATATTTTGTTCACATCCTTTCGACACATTTGAATTCAGGTCCATTTTCAGGTGCATGATGTAACATCATGTTCCCATATTCAGCTCCCTAAATCAAGCAGTTAATGTGGACTTTTGCTGAAACCAGTAGTGAATCCGCCTCAGCTGAGATTCAGAGAAAAGGTTGTGCTGACGTTCAAATGGATTCGGTTTGTAAATCTTGTTGTCCGTAGGCATGACTCGGTCAGTAAGTGCAAACAGCCCAATTCTGTTTCCTACACACTCAGTCTCTCCTTTTTCTCGCTTTTCTCGCTTTTCTTGAGGGGAAGGAGATTGTCTTTGGCAAAAGTAGCTGCTTCGACTGCACCTCCGCGCCTTCAGTCCGGGTCAGGGGGAGCCGAGGCTCATTGAGGACTGCATGAATACACACGAATAGCAAAGTTGGGTTCAGCTAAGCGACGAATTCAGAGAAAAGAAACGGGGCAGCGCGATCTTTTCTCGCTGCGGTCCGCGGCCCAATTGGCTTCGCTTGTCTCTGTGCGCGTAAGGTTATGGGAACAGGACAAATAATCCATGATACGCACAGACGCTGGGTTTGGACTGGGGGAACAACATGACACACTATTGTGGCTCCACTTGTCTCATATTCGCATAAGGCCCGGTCTTCCCGTGCTCGGTCACACGCCAGCACAAGCTCTCTAAACACTGGGATGCGTTTGAGACCCCATGTAGGAAGATCCTGGGACGAATGCTCTCATTCTGACCTACAATGGAGAAAGTTATTTGTGTTTATTAGTTAGCTGTTTGGCCAAGATAGATTAAGGGCATATGTTTAAAAAAACAAAACATTCTACAATCTTTTAGTTTTCATATGTTGCAAGATGGAAAATCGTTCATCATTTCCAGTTTGCCATCTTGGACAGATTCTTTTCTCTAATATCTAATCCTCCCACGCTGTTGGATAAAGTACACTAGTTTATTCTGTTCTATTTGTTACACCCCAAGCGGATTAATTTAACAGAATCAACTAGACACTTTCCTGTGGCCAAGAAAACCAACGTAAACTAGTTTGGTGGCAAAGATGAAGATCAGATCTGAGAGTCTTAGTGAATCTTTACTCTGCAGATGAACTTAAGAAAGTAGAGCTCATATACAGATTCAGTCCCAGGCAGCTGACAGTGGCAGCCGAAGACGCGTGTGTGTTTCCTTCTCATGCAACCATTTGAATTTTCTAAATGACCTCCGCAACCTAAATCCTAGATGAAAGAACTCAAGACTCTATGTTTATTATATAACGACTATTAAAGAAGTCCACCCATTTCAGAAGAGAATAGTTTAAAGGCTAGGAAATGTACAGTCTTTCAAGAAGCCATGCAAGTCCTTAGCCAATCTAAAGTCTCACTTTTTTACACACGTCGAGTGAAATAAATGCTAATTAAAATGGCGCAAATGCTGTCAAAATTGTTTCTTTTAATAGTGGAAAATAAGTATTAATAATATCAGCGTAGCAATGTTATTATCATGCTCGAAAAATGGGATCGCAACATTTAATAAAACTGACATTTATTTGACGGCTGATATTTACAGAGCAAATCGGATTCCTTCGCCATCATCTGATCGATATAAAGACTGAAGATGAATATGATTGTTGTTGGGGTTAACTGTAAGCTGTGGTAAATATAGCAGACATTTCAGCACTGATTTTTGAAGTTTGGGGGGAAAAAAAATTCAGCGTCTTATGAAGGACCTTTTTCAGTTTGTCCCAACTGTATCTCGTTATGGACTTTTTTGCAAGTGTCCTGAGTGGATGATATGAAAAGTTGTTCGAATTGAGCTCTCAGTGGGCGGAAGGCCCGGGAAACGCTTTTCTCCCTGCACTACTTCTCTCTTTTCAGTGAAAAGCCCTTTCAGTATGGCCACAATAGGAGATTGGGCCATGGGAGGAGTCCCTGATAATTAGTCCATTTAATGGCGCGTTTACTTAATTTTTGTATTCATTAGTGACTACAGGCAAAAGGAGAAGGAGTTTGGTATCCTTTAAAAAAAAAGCTTCACGGTTACTATTTCACAGAAGTCCACAAACTCTTCCCTTCACTGATACAGAAGTTAGGAAATTCTGTCTGTGTCAGAGGTGGCCACGAATGTCTCCGTTAGGCCCTGTGAACAATTGGGTGAAATGAGAGACTTAATGCAGTTTTATAACAAAATGGTATACTGTATTTTAGCTTAGAAATGTATACATTAACATAACACGCAAGAAAGTAACATTGAATAATAAGCGCTCGAAGCTAAACACGAAATTGGTTTGATCAGTCGACAATATCCCAATGTTTTCCTTTCTTTTTTTTTTTTTTTGTTAGTTTTCTTTTGCATAAATTTCGACTGATAATCCACGATCGTAACGTTCTTCCAAGGTATAAAAAAGACAGAGAAACCAAACGCCTAGAGCACTTAATAGTTACGCTTTGACAAATAGTTTATGAACACCAAGTCAAGAAAAGTGAACAAGGATAGAAAAGACAATGGAGACGTAGAGCAATATTATATACAGGCATATTTCTACACATATATTACAGACTGGGAGAATGATCGCATTATTTAAGATATACATAATTCAATATAAAATCTCGAAATAAAAATAAAAATCTGATACAGTCATAACGATTCAGTTCCACATTTTGACCAGTACCCCACACAGGCAGTGACAGAAGTGTAGTAAAAAAAGGTGCTTACGACTCAAATGATTGTCTGATGAACATAAAAGGGGGAAAGGATTGCATCCTGGCTGCGCGTCATCACTCGGACAAATGAAAAAAATAATAATAAAAAAAGGCGATGGACACCGGATTACGGTAATTCCCTCTTCTCTGTGGTCCTGGTAGAAACATCGAGGGAATGGCATTTTCCTTCGTTTTAGAAAAAATAAATAAAATTAAAAGCTATTGATATATCATGCAAGTGATGGGGGTAGGGAAAGGCGTGGGGTCCATTGAAAGCGCTTGAAAAAAAGACGTGCTTTTTCTTTTCTTTTTTTTCTTTTCTTTTTTTCTCAATAATTATCAGTTGGTCCTTTTTTATCTTCCCCGATATTTTATAATGTTTTTCAGGTCCGTATTCCCTGCGAAATCTCTCTCTCTCTCTCCTTTCGTATCATACGTCGCATTCGGAGTCACTCGACGTTACTGAGAGGATGGACGTGGCCGTGTCCACGCGCTCCGTCATGCTGGACACGCTGGTGGTGGGACTGGCCGCGGTGGACGGGGACTCTGCCGAGCTGTGAGGGGTGCAGCCGGCCTCCGACAGAGAGCGCATGCCGTTCTGCCCTATTGCTTGGTGCTGGAGCCTGGTGGACGACAACAATAAATAAAATTTTAAATAACATGTCACAGACTGAGACCGCACTGTAATACTGGAGCTGCAGGTCGGCTGAACTCGGAGTCTAGCTTGACAGGTTAACAGCCTCGGCATCAGCTGACAGAAATCTTGCCCGCATTCGGGAAGCAGGCCTAACGCAGATATTTTGCTCGGCTTAAATCAAAGCGACTGCTTTTAGAGCCAGTGAGCCAGAAATGTCGCAAAAGACATTTATGCACAATCACACTCTAACCTTTAGTCTGTCACTATCATACGTCCACCGTCAACCTTTTGTAAACAAGAAACATTAAAGCGTTTAAACCCTTTTTAATATTGCGGTTGCCAATAATGACGTCACAATACCCTTCTTTTTATTTTTATTATTAATCTTTCGCAATATTGCAACGTGTTCGCGGCAAAAAAGTTGACCACTTTTTGTCACTTTCACTTTGTTGATTTATCCTGTTAGCCACATAGCTAATGCCTACCAACCAGCCTCACAGGCGGCATAATAAAACATGCTGTTTTTAAATAATAATCAAAAATAATAAATGCAAAGAAGCTCTGCGAGCAAGAGTGAAATGGCACAAACTGGAAAACTAAATAATTATAAGCAAATGCTTTCTCCAAAGCAAGTAATGATTATACATAAGCAGTTAGTAGGATTGCATAAAATGTCATGGAGAAAACACATTTTCGGCTGTGCCACTTAAAAACAAAAACAAAAAAACAAGATCTTTCCTCAGTAAAAATGCTATATAATTATGTTTAATAATTATGCTTGGTTTGAACAGTGGAGGCACTTTTAGCAGTGAAACTATTTGTAAAGTCTTAAAGCAGCTGAGATGAAGATAAAAGCTTGTGGTCTTTATAGTTCACTTTGCTACAGTGATCACTTAAAAAGTGGTTACAAGCACGGTAACAAATTGTTAACTGTTGGTTTATTTATATATATATTACTTCTCGCGTTTAATCGCGTTATTAAGCAATTATAGTAATATATGTGTTCTTTGGTGCAAATATTCGTGTTTTGGTTCAAGTAGCCAGTAGCTTACAGTGTTACACAGGGTGAATTATTACGGTTCCTATGTAAGACATCGAATCATATTTTTTAAACAATCATGACCACTTTTTTTTTTTTACACATTTTTTGTTGTGGAGTTTATTTAGCTTATCTGAACTTATTTCTCAGCCCTGCTTTCTGAATCCAACAGGACCAATATCCGATCCAACAGCAACCTATGCTTATTAATGATATTTTAAATGGAATTATTCGAAACATCTCACCTGTTTTTGGCTGCCGCCGCTCTGTCTCTTTGCCTCCGGTTTTTAAACCAGTTCCCCACTTGTGTGGGAGTGAGTCCAGTGGCTTGCGCCAGTTCCCTTTTCTTGCTCGGGTTGGGGTACGGGTCCTGTAGGTACCACTCCCGCAAGAGGCTGCGCGTCCTCTCCTTGAAACAGTGCGTCTTCTGCTCGCCGTCCCAGATGGTTCGAGGGAGCGGGAACTTCTTCCGCACGCGGTACTTGTCGACCGGGCCGAGCGGGCGCCCGCGCAGCTTCTCGGCCTCCTGGTAGTGCGCCTCGAGCCACATCGCCTGCAGTTTGCCGTGCGAGTCTTTGGTGAACTTGTGGTTCTCCAGGATGTGGTAGAGGTCGCGGAAGTTGCCCGTGTGGAAGGCGACCACGGCCCGCGCGCGCAGAATGGACTCGTGCTTGTTGATGGCCTCGCACGCGCCCGGCGCTACGGGCAGCGACCACAGGAAGCGCCCCAGCCGCTCGATGTCGCCGGTCTCCTCGAGCGTCTCGCAAACGCTCGCCACCTGCTCCGCGGAGAAGTTGAGGGTCGGTAGCTGAAACATGGACAGCTCTTCGGGGGTCCTGGCGCTGGGCGCGCTGTTCGCCAGGAACAAGGGGCGATCAGCGAAGTTTGGCAGGAAGAAATGGGAGGGATAAAGCTCTAAAGGCGATCTGAACACCATGGAAATGACCTGAGAGAGAAAGAAAATTATCGAGGAAAAAAAAATAATAATAAATAAAAAAAAGAGGGAGCGCCGAAGTGCAGATTGAATGATTCAATAGCTATCGCCTAATGACACCGAGCCTCATAATATCTCCCCCTAAAATCCGCCGTGAGTGTAGCATTGAAATATTTTGTTTCGCTTTTCTATTGGTCTCCTTGGTGTCGTTGTGGGGTTGTCATGGCAGCCCTGCCAATCACTGTCAAGCGTGCCAATCATTAGCCAGTACGTAGAGGCTTTCACCACTTCTGCTGCATGCACGGGGGGTTATCAGGAACTGCAATCTCACCACCATCCCTCCCTCCCTCCTTTCCTCCCTCCCTCCCTCCTGCACCCTCCCCTCCACGGGACTCGCGCGAAGCCGGAGCCAGGGCTCGCCTATTTGTTGAATGGAATGAGCAATTAGTGGGTGGAATATTATTGCGATCTTAACGAGACTCGTTAAAGCTAAAGAAGATATGTCGTAAAGAGAAGGCAGGGTGGGGGCTCGGGGTGACAGCCATGGAGACGGAATACACATTTAAATGAAGGGCTTGAAACGGAGCGGTTCATACTCTCTTTACCCCATGATCACATACATTCGTCCGTAGGAGTTTCTCTTATGCTCCACAACGAGCTACGCTGCTTCAGTTTTTTTTCCCTGAGCATTTTTTGTAGGCTAGACACAAATCGCG
Organism: Hepsetus odoe; assembly: GCA_017165825.1. Taxonomy (NCBI): domain Eukaryota; kingdom Metazoa; phylum Chordata; class Actinopteri; order Characiformes; family Hepsetidae; genus Hepsetus; species Hepsetus odoe. Next base: position 13,979,161 of record CM029367.1, read on the forward strand.
ACGAAAAGTAGATCTGGACATTTTTTGCATGACATGGCTTTGGTTGTCATCTGCACACATCCAGCTTGGAGTGGGGCTGCTGGCTCAGCATCCCTCGTGTGCTTTCACTCTCAGGTCAAAATGCTAAACCAAACGGAAAGAGATGGAAGCGTTTAAAAAAAGGCAAATAACGAGATAGCCAGCAGCATCCCCAATGAACTCCATCTCGCCTCGGATGTGTTCTGTCAAAACAGGGGGCTAAAACTTTGTTCCAGGGCTCCTATCTATCGAGTCAGGCCAGTATTTCTCTCTCTCTCTCTTTTTTCCACAGACTGGTAATTGGAAATTCATCACTGCACCCCTACCTGTCACGAGGCTTGGGTGCTGGTGTGGTTTTCAGGGCTTGCACTGGCCTCTCCACTGCATTCTCTTTAGCAGGCGTTCAGATTTTACGCGTTCACTCGATTAAGAACAATAGTCACATTGTGAGGGTGTGTGTGTATTAGGCGAGGTGAGACTCAGAATCTAGACTTCGGCTTATCTGCCACGCTAAAGCTGACATAATTACCTAAAGCTGCCCCTTTGCCAAGAATCATTCAGGAATTCAACTCCTTTCCTTTTTCGTGTTCAATTGTGCATTCCACGACATCCTTTTTGAGGGGGGGGGGGTGGTTCAGCTTGCATGTGAAGTTTGACAACTTGTTCTATCATTTTTGTTCTTTCCTCAGAGTCGTTCTCACAGCTGAAAGAGCGAGGACTGTCTTCTTTAGGGGGACTCAGTCTGTCCTCTCCTACGTCGCACCTACAAACCTCGTCAAAAACTTTGCAGTGGAGCACTTCCTCCAGCGAGCCCTATTGGAAAGCTCACCGGATTGGGAGATGCACTGTATAAGTTTAGATGTGTAAAATATGCGCCCATTTCTAGCTGGACCCCCCTTGCTTTTCTAGGTGTGGGAAAGGACCGCCTTTCACGTCCGGTGATGCTTTTTTACGTGATGAGTTTTTTTTTTTTTTTTTTTTACACTGTTTGGAAAACAACGCCAAAAAAGGGAAGTTGTGGCTAATTCCACTTGTTTAACACGGCCTTTTGTTTACGTTGAGCGTGTAATTAACGCCCCCCCCCCAATCGGGTTTATTCACCTGGGCTAATTGTCTGTTTATCCCCGAGCTTCCCCCGCTCCCGTCTCTGCGATAAGCAGCGGGGGACGAGCTCCCTCAATACGGCCCAGCCATTAGCTCCCTCTCTGTTTATTTAATCCCACACCGCCTCACATCACAATGCAGCCGCGATTTACTCTACATGTATCACTTAAGCTCAACCTGGGTTTTTCCCCCTCTCTCTCTCTTTCTCTCTCCCTCTCTCTCTCTTATTCTGGGTGGAGTGAAGCAGAGCTCCCAAAACTTCACGGAGCTTCGTGAACACGTGTGTCGTCACGGTGGGAGATGGACGAGCAGGGCTGGGAGAATAAAAGGTAAGAAAAGTTGCTTCCACGTCGCTCTCTATTCGATGTGATCTCTCCTACAGACTCTACATCTGAAACTCTTTTTTAAATAGGTTTTAGAAGTGAAGCGGACAGTTTGGGCAGCATCTGCTGGGAAGAGCTTCATTTCTTCATTTCTGCTCGTGGTCTGTAAAACTTCTTTAACCCTTTCTCTGTGAATCGGTCTTTTTTTCTCCATCTTTATATTCGATTTTCTTAAAGCTTTTTTCATTGATGCGCACTTAGACCCATAAGGGACATCACTGCAAGTTCCTCACAGCATGCACTGTAGAAAGGCTCGCTTATTAAGACGCGAGTGGTGTATTGAAGTGGATGACACAAAATTTACATTTTTTTTCTGTCCACCTTATAAATCCCTCGTCCTGCTTGCAGCTTGGTGGGACCGTCGGGATGGGGCGCAAATGCCCCTTTTTCTTTCCTCGCGCTGAGCTTTCTGCCTCTATCCATTGGCAGGGGTTTCCGTTTTTCCAGGTTGCAGGCTTTTTTTCACCCTTTGCTGAGATGTTTTGGAAGTGAGGCACTCGTTTCCACAACACACTTTGAATTAAAAGAAAAAGTCGTTTTTTACTCTTTTTCCACAGAGCACGTTACTAATGAAGCAAGTAGCACCTCCCCTGTCCCATCAGTGCACATAATCGAGGCGTGTTTGGGCTTTTGCAGGGTGATGTTGTGAAGTGCATTGATTTATCTTCTGAAAATTTAAAGCTGAACACGTGCCTACCAAAAAACTTCCGTCCTAGTCCGTGACTAATGCTTTAAAGCGCTCCGTATTGGACCATGAGGAAGGTTTTGTCCCCGTTTTTTTTTTTTTTTTTTGTGTGGTCTCATTAAGTGGGCATCCCCCGGGAGCTGTCCAATCAGGGCATGTGCACGGCCCGTTAGCGACATTTAATGAGGGCTCTCCGCGCGCCCACACAACGGCGCCTTCGCCCCGTCTTTGCCTTGTGTCAACTCACCCCCTCCTAATGAAGGAACTGCTGGAGCTTCTGCTCAATGGAAGCAGGCGCCGGAACTGCAGGCCCTCTTTCTCTCTTCCGACGTCTGGGCTCTCAGACGAGAACCGTGTATGTGTATGTGTGTGAGTGCGGGCTCTGAATGAATAAAAACAGATGGGCAGGCATGCACGGATGATGTGCCTTCCCCTTATGGGACAGGTCAGCCACATGTTTAGCTACAGGAAGGACCTTTATTGCTTTGCTATAATTCAGATGGGGTGTGGCGCCTTCCCTCATCAGAGGGCACTGAAACCACACCAGTCTGTAGCCCCTGATGCACTTCACCCCTATCTCACTCGGAGACCATCCCTTAAAATCAATTAAGAACCCCGGCCTTTTACCCTCAGCAGAGGAACACAGTGGGTCACAAGAGAGCGCTCTTCTGTGGTCTGGTCGCCAAGCTTACGGACAACGTAAAGTGCCTGAGAGAAGGAGTTCACTTTTCTTCACCCGACAGGATATAAGCTTATAGAATAATAAACAGCACCTCTCCTTCCTGCCCTCTTTTTTATTATACAATATACAGCCATGGAATTTATTAATCTATATCTATCTATCTATCTATTTATCTATCTATCTATCTATCTATCTATCTATCTATCTATCTATCTATCTATCTATCTGTCTGTCTATCTGTCTGTCTGTCTGTCTTTCTATTAATGGACTATATTTCATTTCAATTTGATATAATTTAAATTCCAAGTCACTTAACTTAATTTCATTTCACATCTATCTATCTATCTATCTATCTATCTATCTATCTATCTATCTATCTATCTATCTATCTATCTATCTATCTATCTATCTATCTAAACACGTTGCTACAACACTCTAGTTATAAAAGTGACTGGACGTCCCACAAAGTTCCCCTCTTAATGGACAGGAATAGGGTGAATATTGTATTAGATGACAGGAGGATAGTTATGAAGTTATTAGCTTTTCGTATTTTCTGCACGTACTATCTAATGCTACACGTACGTGTAAATTATAGATAGTTTTTAGGGAGCAAAAAGACGTGTTAATATCAAATGACTGAAGATTTGGTTTAGTCGTACTGGAAGTGTTTATTTTGGGTCCTCTGAACACGAGGCAGACAAGTAGAAAACAAAATGATCGGAATAACTGATGGAAACTTCGTTTGGAAGCCTTCAGTATCAGGGCGGTGAGTAAAGCTGGAGGCTGAGTGTGGGCAGGCAGCGGTGGCCAACCGCTGGAGGTGATGATGATCACTCTTCCAGGTGTTTGGGTCGAGCGCGTGGAGCAGAAATAATGGAGTGAATGCGCTGCTCATGGCCCACAGCCTAACACATGACACTAAACGGGCAGAGAGCACCTGGCATGCGGGTTCTCCAGTCCAGGGTTTAAACCTAAAGCACATTCATGTTATGAAAGAAAGGAGAGTTGAGCTTAATCTTTTCTACATATTAATAATGGTCATTTAACAACAACAACAACAACAATGATAATAACAATAATACAATAATAACAACAACAATAATAACAACAATAATAATATATTATTATTGTTGTTGTTATCATCATCATTATTATTATTATTATTATTGTGATTATTTATGAGGTTGATGATGATGTCATGATTATGATTATTATTATTCTGTGTGCGTGTGTGTGTGTGCGTGTGCGTTTTCAGTTCTGATTTCCTCTTGTGTTCACTATCTGCTGTTCCCAGCCGCTGTCTGTCCAACGACATTAAGCATGTTGTGAAGCACAATATGAGGACTGAAGCTGTTGTTGTGGATTGTATCTGGGACGGGTGTTAGTTTCCGAGCACAATTTTTGGTCATGACTCTTAAACTGTAATTTTAAAGAATCACAACGTACAGTCGATGATAATTCATCCACACTGACAGTTTATAAGTGCAGCTTTAGATCTCTGGGACTACTGTGTCGCGATTGACTACCACTATTTCCACCTTTACGAGCCCCAAGGCCTGTCTGTTTTCAGCCTGATGGGTTTATCAGGGTTAGTACTCACGTGTTCTGCTGTTGGAGAATGGAAGTGGATTATTTCCCACATCCACTGAGATCAGTTCGTGGACGAGGCTTTGTGTGCGTGTGAGACAATATCATTGTTTTCATTCTCACCACTTTCCAAATGATGCATCTTTTAGACTTGGGCAAAGTGAAGTTTGCAAAGGTATCCAATCCACAGCTATATCCCTGCCTTTGTTTAACGCGCGCGCGCACACACACACACACACACACACACGCCGGTCCTTTGCACAGTTAGAATTCAGTAGCCCTGCTTTTGAATGCAAAGCGCCTGCTCTGCACAGCAGTGTGTGACATTAACCATCTCGCTCGCCCTTCACTTAACAAGCAGTCAAGTGACCGAAAAATTGTCCAGGCCCGGCGCATTAAAATCGGACGGGTCCTGCCACTGTATCTCCACACGAACAGTCACTTATTCAGTGTGACAGTGATGATTGCTCCAGCGCGACCCGGGATTACAGCATGTTGTCTTGCTCCTCTCAGGAGCCTGCAATGTGTTAAAGCGCTTCCAGTCTGGACTCGGTCATTTGTTTTAGAGAATTATCGAAAACAGTCTGATTCTTTAGTCAAGTGGCAGAACAAAAGCTGGAGATAGGGAGCTGGAAATGCCATAAACCCATGACCTCCTTCAAACACGGATGAACTGGCTGTTTTTAGTCAGGGGACAGACTCAAATAATTAGTTGTTCTGATGACAGTGGGTGACGAGGTTATTAAAATGCAAGTGAAAAGGCAATATTCACGTTTTATAATATTTAACAAAGCCGTAACAAAATAATCAATCGAAATATAGTGTGCACATACATTTATGATGAAGGTGCTGCATGGATGCGATTGAAACCGCCAGCACAAAATATAAATATCCATCCACTGCTCAGGACTACAGATGTTCAACTTTTTATGAAATAACACTCGGTCATTGTGATATGCTTTATTTTTTAGTAGCAAACTTTTTAATATTCACGCAGGTAAAATGACTAAACAACAATAATGACAATAATTTATTTTGTTGTTGTTATTATGATGATGATTATTATTATTATTATTATTATTTCTCTCCCCCCATAAAAAATGAAATATTCCTGCCACCACTGAACCGCCTAGATGTTGACATTATGCGAATAAATAAATTACGTTGAAGCAGCGGGGCACCTATTTATCCAGGTCAGGTACAATCCTGTATCCCATCAAATCAAAATGCTACTTCGTGGCCGAGTTTAGGCCCCGTAGTGTCCAGTACAATCCCCTTTCCGATTATCCGTCCACTTTGTCTAAGTTCTTCTCTATTGTCACAGCTTACACAATAAAGGGCTCCAAATGCAGCGTCCACTGAACCTGTTATGTCCGGGTGAGTAACTTCTGTCAAATAGGATCTCAGTCCAGCTCGAGTTCGAGCAGAGGGATCAATACGGAGTGTGTGGAGAGCTGGAGAAACTGAGTGTGCAGCACCGAGCTGACAGGTACACCAGCTGCAGGCAGGTGCTAAAGGGAACAACAGTGTCCACAGCTGGAGCTGCTGCAGACTCTCCTGCTACTGACTCTGGAAAAAAGACATCATAATAAAATTCAAGCCGATTTCGACCAGCAGAGGAGTTACTGGGTTTCGTGCGCTGCTGGTGAGATGCGGTGTTACATCAGCTTTATTAGGATCCTGATCTCGTCAGCGCCATTGAATAAGTTTAAGATTGTATTGTATTTGGCAATTACTCAGTTACTCAGAGTTACTCAGTGCTTGTAATTGTTACTTCTTAATATTAACGCATTTTAGCTTCGCTATAGAAATGACACCAATTAACAGAAGCAGAAAAAAAATCAAAGAATAATTTCAGATCGTTCAGATTACATTTGAAGTGTGTTTAAAAATACACTTTTAGTTACTTATGGAGTAATATCACATAATCAAAACGTTAACATTGTGATGCAAATAAAAGCTAAAATGGAAATAATTATTTTTTCCTCACTTTTTTCTCTCTCTCTCTTTTTTTTGGATTAAAGACAGGAAGCAAGTAACGAAGGCTGTTTCGCCAAAGATTTAGTTTCTCACTCACGGAAATCACAAATATGGCGTGTTCTGCTACTCACACCCACACATCTCTCTCTCTCTCTCTCTCTCTCTCTCTCTCTCTCTCTCTCTCTCTCTATATATATATACAGTACTGTGCAAAAGTTTAAGGCAGAAAAATGCTCTCAAAAATGGAATTTATTTCATTTATTTTCATCAGTCAACAAAAGTGAATGAACAAAAGAGAAATCTAAATCAAATCAATATTTGGTTTGGTGACAACCCTTTGCCTTCAAAACAGCATCAATTCTTCTAGGTACACTTGCACACAGTTGTTGAAGGAACTCGGCTGGTAGGTTGTTCCAAACATCTTGGAGAACTAACCACAGATCTTCTGTGGATGTAGGCCTCACATCCTTCTTGTTCCTCATGTAATCCAGACACACTGATGATGTTGAGATCAGGGCTCTGTGGGGGCCAGAAGAACTGATGCTGGTTTGAAGGCAAAAGGCATTAACACCAAATATTGATTTGATTTTAGATTTTCTTTGTTCGTCACTTTGCATTTGTAAATTGGATACAAAAAAAGCTTATTTGTTTCCTACATTTTTCACACCTGCCTAAAATCCTTTAGACAGTACTATATATATATATATATATATGTGTGTGTGTGTGTGTGTGTTGTGTGTGTGTGTGTGTGTGTGTGTGTGTGTGTGTGTGTGTGTGTGTTTGTGTGTGTGTGGGTGTGTGTGTGTTTGTGTGGGTGTGTGTGGGTGTGGGTGTGTGGGGAATAATATGATAAATAGAGAATATAATGTGATAAAATTAAATACACATTAAATATAATGTATTGTTTTTACATAGTTCTGAGGTTCATTGCTTGAGTTGATATGAGTTTTACTCTGCTGTGATGTATTATAATTTATTATGAAAATGAAAAGTAAAACAAATGAACAAATAATCTAATACAATGATTTCATCTTAAAATATTAATGGGTGTATCAGGATTAGTTGAAAGCATATTACCTGTTAATAATTTCACAATTATTCTCTCTCTCTTTCTCTCCCTCACTCCCTCACTCACTCCCTCACTCACTCACTCTCCCTCTCTCTCTCTCTCTGTCTCTCTCTCTCTCTCTCTCTGCATGCATGTTTCATATATCCATAGTTAACCAGATTAAGAGCAAGCACTCGAGCAGATGTCAAAACGTCTCGCAAATGTTTATGTGTGAGTGAGTGAGCCTGGTGCTCGATCACAAATAAAAGATTCATGACTGGCAGCTGTAACCTGTGCCCCCACCCTCCTTTTCCCCCATGTTTCACTGTCTCAGGTCTTCATCTTAGTCTCTCTCTCCCAAGTCGACATTATCATTGATTTATGACCTGTAATGCATCTAGATGGATAGGTTTATGTTCCAAATTACATCAGGCTAAATCAAGCCTGAAAAATTGCTCATGTAAAAAAAACCCATCATATTCTACATTTTCATTAAACAAAACTGTTGTAAAGTACAGTATCTTGTTTGTGTATTCTAACAAAATGGGCTCATATTTATGGTATTAATGAATGAATGGTAACAGTAATATTGCACAGTGAAAATGCACTGTAAAAACTATAGTATTGAATTAACAGCTACACTTAGCTCACAGCTACACCACAAGTTATGCACTGTGTGTGTTTGGTTCAGGTGTGTGCATCAGTTTCACATCAGTGAAATGTAACACATCAGTGGAATTACTACTAAAGGTAATTAAACTGAAAGATATACATATGTAGAGAAAATAAATTTTTGTTAATTCATCATTATTAAGCAAATTCAATATTACAAATCAATGGCACGAATGACAAATTTACGGTACAGTTTCCATATAATGATCAACTGGGCTCTAAGAACACAACTTTTTGCATCATTGCTTTGCTGCCAAAGTGCGTTTGTGGCTACAAGTCAAACAGAGGTAATGGGAAGTTATTGGGAGCTTGTGCTGTTCATGGTGTCCTGTAGGTATATGGTTCATGGTGAGGTTAAGGAGGCTGCTGATACCTTTGTTTGCTCACTCCTTTAAATCCTCTTCCTTCCTAAAAGAGGATGTATTGAGTGCACACCAGCTCGCTACCCTGTTTATTTTTCTAGGTTTATGACTTTGGCCCAAACAGGAACGTCAAATAATATCACGACGTCATAGGCTGCGAGGTTTTGGTCTGGTCTTTCTTTGTGAGAGCGTGCAAGGCCTGTCCTCGAACTCCAGTCAATTCCTTTGCCTTTGGCTATTTTTGGCCTCATAACACAAAATATGCATCCTGTCTATTTTCAAGGGACATGCTTTCATATGGAGAGAATTCTTTGGTATACTGACCTACTACTAGTAAAGCACAGATCTTTATGAGAGACATGCAATATGTTTTTTTTAACATCTGGCAGCAAAAATGTACATGATTTGAACGTGGTGCCTCCCTTGATTGAAAGGTGTGCATTTATTCATATAAATAAACTATATGCTAAATCGATTATCTTTTGGCAGTAGTGGTGCCGATGTCATGTATTTTGTTCATGTGTTCCTGACGCACATATTTCAGTCAAGGAAAATCAACATGTACCTGTGTTATAGTGTGACAGTCAATTTTACCACATCATACAAATGTACAATATTTAAATAGGAATATATTGAAAATGTGATGCAACCAGTTGCATGTGTGTATTTGTTCATTTATCAATAAAACATGTTTAAGCCAAGCTGAATTATTAGAGTCGTTTTTGACTGTTGGGTTGGGAATTGCTGGAGAACTTGCAGTATTTGACCCATTGGAACAATGACACTGTTTGTCAGCTTGTCACTAATCGGATAACTGAGCTGCCAGCAATGTGTATTCAGTGTTTGTGTGTGTTTGTGTGTGTGTGTGTGTATGGAAAAGAGGGGTAGAAAGAGTTGGTTGCTATCTGTTCTGCTATCTGTTCTGCAAATCCAACAGTGTGTTTGTGTGTGTGTGTGTGTGTACATGTACGTAACTTAAGGATCTATCTGACTTTACTTTGCCTCCATTAGCCTCATTCCATCTGTTTAACTACAGAGCATCACAAACAAGTTGAGCATTATCAAAATCCTCACATTCTCTCTCTCTCTCTCTCTCTTTCTCTCTCTCTCTCTCTCTCTCTCTCTCTCAACCACTATCATTAAGGAATAACCTGGCTTACACACTAGGACAAGGTTATGCACAATATTATGCCATAGTGAGGATATTTTTAGCCCTCAAACTTTGCAGCCTCTATTTTACATAAACAATAATACCACATTGTCACTGTAACAGCAAAACAGTGTATCTCTGGATTAGTAAAAAAAAACACTTAACTTTAATGAAAGTTACTGTAAAAAGAAAATGGAGGCTCCACATCGGTCCATTTCTCTTAAATGTTTCCACAATCAAAAGAGTAATTGATATTTTTAAAATGCTGTAAAAACTGGAGTTCTATAGTTTGATGTAACCAAACTCTGCACAATCATTTACTTGTTTTTAGGTTATTTCATATCAGAATGACTGTCCTCTAAGTTGCATCCGTCCAAAATATTCTGCCTGTACTCTGATTGACATTTGCATTTGCAAATAAGATGCCAGTGTGGCTCATTTTCCATTTGCAGAGTTATTTTTTTTGATGACAGTCCAATACAGAGTCAGGCCACACCTGCAAAGCTTTCACGCACATTCAGTCCAGTTCAGCTTTTTCTCACATCTCCCAAACCACACACACACACAAACACACACACACACAGTGGTCAACTGAACAGGAGGTGAGGCTCTTTCCCACTGAAGTCTGTTGTTGTGCGAGCTGCAGATGATATCTTTGCATTGTAGCAGTGACCCCACTAGTCAGATTCAGAAAAGAATGGAGCCACAGACCGTCATTGTTCTTCACTGTTTTGTATGGTTGTTTGGCTGCGGACTATGCTGTCTACCCCCACCCTTCCCATCTCTGGCACTGTGCTTCTATTCCACAACATGTACATCAACACTGGCTATAAAAATTTCCATATAAAATTTCTACATTTTTACAGAGAAATTTCTAAATTTAAACATTCCTGTAAATACTTTGAAGGGTTTACTCCCTCCAGTACCTACTCACACTTTGCACTTAATTATTATAATTATAATTATAATCATTTTTTACTCCATGTTAACATTTTACAATAATCCAAAAGGCCTCTGACATACCATCAGTGCATGCACCAATATTAATGGCCACATGCATAAAAGGAGTAAAAATGCAAGAAGTAGTCATTTGGACTAAGATTTTTAGTAAAAAAAAAAATCCCAAATTTCTGAGAGTAGACTAAAAGGGGAATTTGGCCCTTTGCAGTGGTATTGCTAAACTATCATACATAAAACAGAATGGTACTGTCCCTTCCAGTCATCAGCAAAAATTATTTCCTGTTTCTTTCCCATTTTTACACTTTTCTCTTTCTTGGAAAATAGATGTTACCTTATTGTAAGGGGGCTGGAATGTGATCTGTATAATTCAGAACAAACATGTAGAGAAAGAAAATGTAGTAGCATATAATCCTGTATCTGCAGCATTAATCCTAAATGAAAAACAAATTCGGTAAAAAGGATTAGTAGGATGTCATAGAGGAACCGGTTAGGACCAAAGGTAATTTGTAACCGTAGCAACTACTGGAAATGGGGATTATCACAGGCGTGTGGGCAGTCTTTATGGACTGGGCTGAAGTGGGGTTGCCCAGGCTACAACTGCAGGCATTAAACCAGCATGAGGAGCCATACACAGGTCAAATACATTTAAGCAGAGTCATTTTAGATGGTCATTGTATGTCATGTAGATTTTATTTGTAGCATTTTTTGTGCAACATTGTCTGAATCATGTCATTTTAACCTGAATCTATGACCATACTTTGTCATCCACAAGAAATGTTAAAACCATACTGTGTAAAATAATATAAATCATCACATTTTGCATTATAGTCTATTTATATGAATGGAATTCATCTCAATTATCCAAGACAAAATATGTGATTTTATTTCATTAGTCGTTTTTGTAAATTTAATTTTAATTTTAAAATGCTTCATACACTAATTGTCTCTCAACAACATATAGAGTACAAATGAAGATCAATGCCACTGAAGCTGAGATGCAGAACAATGCCAATGCAGAAAGCATTGCGAAAAAAAAAAAAGAAAGTCATTTGACAAAAAAATCATTAAAGTCACATCCTATATCTACATGACTGGATGAGGTAAGTTTTCCACACTTTAGAAGAACATTACTTTTGGGGCCGCGAAACACATTCAAAACATATTGCAGACCATACTGGTTACACAATAATGTAAATGTCAAAGATCCAGCTCATCTACACTTCTATGTTATGACTAACAACTTGGGGGTGGGGGCTGGGGCGGATTAAATAAGGGCCCTTTAAGTGTGTGAAAGTGTGTCTTTTAACTAATTTATGATGGGATCATCAAGAACATTACAGAACTGTGTGGATACTTACAACCTACACATCATAACTTAACTAATTGTTATTGAAGTAAATGTTAAAGCTTTAAATGCTTTTCTGGAAAACCTTAAAAGAGCTCTCATGCCATTGGAGAATCAATGGGGGAAAGTTTGACTGTAACATTAAATAAACCTTTGAAATAATAATCAACATTTAATCTACTGTTTAAACAATTAACACCTTCTTTTACATGAGTGAGTTTAAATGAAACACTGGGTCAATTATTTGGGTCAACTGTTTCATGAGTGAACTATTTTTAAAAATTTTCACAAAGCTTGGTAACAGATATACCGTTGAGGGTCCCACCACAAAGTGCAGATTTGATCTGAGAGTGCTTCCAGTCAAATTTTCTGCCATTTCTAAACACTCAGATATGTTAAAAGTTACTGAAAGGTATATGGAAAAAAACTAACCCCTAGAGTTCTTCCCTTTTTAAGCAGGAATGTTTATTAAAGAAAACAGGTGATGCCTTGGGTGTTTGGAACGAATGCTTGTAAAATACACTCCTCAAATTAGTTCCAACAAAGTACATTTACCTTTTACTCTGGAGGCATCATCCAGCTAGTTTAACCAATTTCTGCTGGGAGACTTCTCAAATTCCTCATTGCTTAATCATGTGGAAGTGACCATGGCCCAACCCATCTCTCTCTCTCTCTCTCTCTCTCTCTCTCTCTCTCTCTCTCTCTCTCTGTCTCTCATTCACTCCCTCCCTCCACTCTCTCTCTACCTCTTTTTCTCTTCCTTTCCTTCTGTTCCTCTATCACTCCTCCAGCACATACACACACTCGCTTGCTGGCTCTGCTCTGTTCTTTCTATTTTCATTTCTTCATTCTTTGTAAGTTTGAGGAAGCTATTAAAGCAACAGTAAATGGCTTCACAAGTGACATTTGCTGACATTCAAGGAAGTGCATTTATCAGCCAAGTACAGTTCACCTCGGTGAATGAAATCCATTTGTGCCGATGTGTCTGCCTGGTGGCCTCTCCCTCCCTCCCTCAATCCCTCCTTTCTCTCTCTCTCTCTTTCCCTCTCTCTCTCTCTCTCTCTCTCTCTCTCTCTCTCTTGCTCTCATTCTCTCACTCTTTCTCTCTAAATTGATGCCCAGCGAACAAGGAAATGGCGAGGTGGCGCACGGCGCGGCGGCTGCTCTCAAATGTCACACTGGAAAATCTTTAATGGGCTAAGTGTAGCCTTTCCGGCCCCAACTTGTCAGGTAATCAGAAATCTCTCTGACTCTTCTCCCCTCTCCCCACATCGCCAAGCTCCCTGGGGCCACAGCCCACCACTAATTACACGTTATTCTGATCGGAACTCCAGCACCGTGAAACAGGTAGACTGCTTTTAAAAGTCAAGATATTGGAGCAGAAATCTTCTTCTGCTTGGTTATGCATTTGTTGAGTGTCCGATACTGTTGTGCAAGGTGCCAGTATTTGGTTGGTGCCATTGCTCCTCAGGAAACTGCCTAAATTCACTCATTCATTCATTCTTTCATTCATTCATTCACTTTCAATCATACTTGCAGTGCTTGTAAATTATAATAAAAAAGCAAATGTAAATACTGTATGTAGTGAGATCAGGACAATTATAGCATCCAATTTACTGTACAATATGCTACTTTTGTACTGCTAAGGACAAATTACATTTCCTGTAGTCTATATAGAGTGATAAGCTACTGTTCTGTATTATGCATATTGTCTTGTTTCCTTCTTGGACCCTTTCTCCTGCCTCGTTGTATGTTGTTCTTGCATTAAATCATGTATATCATGTAAATGTGGATCTGAAGATGCAAAATTCCTCCCCCTGTGTATACAGTCAAAATGACAATAAAGAAATGAATGTGCTTTAAAAGTGCACAGGTGTCCAATCACTACTCTCAGTCTGTAGGCTTGCCAGGTTATCAGGGTATATAACTGGTCCTCAGATATCACTGTCAGTAAAAAATAAGTTATCCATTTTTTTATTGGAATGCATGTGTTCTTAATATGGGTGCTAAACCACTGTTCCTTAAATAAATTGAAACAAAAGTAAATATATTATTAGGTACTATTTTGGAGCAAAAACCTTATTCACTTTATACAGCATCTTATTTCACCATCTATAACATCTTCCCATTGCTGTTTCCTGGTCCACTTGGTGTGCCCACCAGCTCTCTATAAGATAGACAGAACAGCATTAGCCTGACATTAGCTTTAGTATTAGCATGCCGCACCAAGGTGATTAAAATGCAAATGCAGGAGGAGGCACCGCTCTTCAGGGTGCTTTGTGTGGGACAATGGCCAGGTCAGGCCTGGGCCCTGTGCAGCCACGAGGAGGCATTGTTAGAGAGGTTGCAGGGAAGTGGTGGCCATTGCTGGGCTTTCCATCCACCACCTCATTCAGCAGGAGTTAATAAAGTTATTATGGGAGAGAATGGACATCCGCACAGCCGCTCTGATGTTCATATGTATGAGGGAGAGAATAAGGTCATGTGTACATGTGTGAGAGAGAGCGAGAGAGATGTGTTAAGGTCCCCAAGCATCTTGGGGCTGAAAGAATGCCAGCCCATAATATAGACTAGGCCAGTGTCTGCTTCACTCTTTATACAATAAATACATACAATATACATAATTACTATTTCAGTGTTGGTCCATTATTTAAACTACATTTGGACATGTCTTATTCAGTTTTTTTAGTTTTCATTTACTTTTTGGAACATTTTGTGAATGTATATTATTATGTGAACCTTTCATGACAAATGAACCAATACGTATTAAATAAACTGCACATTGCATTACATTAAAGTTCAGAATGCATTCTGCCTCTCGTTGTAAACATATCGTTTTGATCGTACAATATTTTACTAGTATTACTAACTGTGTATATACAGCATCCAAGAGGGTTGCTGAAAATATGTCAACCACATTATTATTGTGACACTATAGTCTCTACTTTTCTCACATAGCACATCTTCTTATACTCTTCCTTTAGCTCAAATAAAGATAATACAGAAGGAAGCCATTATATCCCTTAATGACACTCTGAAGATGGCTTTTAAACATGCCCCAACCACAGAAAACCATATAAACAGTAGCACCAATCTATACTGTGACCTGTCCCTGACTTGCTTCCACATTCACCTTCTTTTTCAATGTGCCATTTTGTCACACCATGTGCAGTACAATGCCAGTCTGACCTGCACTCTAAAAGTCTTGCTTTGACTCCAGTATGCCGTTTCACCTCGACAGCTTGAGGCTCACGAATGCAAAAGCACTGTGAAAGTGCTGCATGTTCCTGGTCTTAAAATGAGGACAGCATCGCTATTGACAAGGAGGTTAGGCTTTCATAAGGATATGGACTAAGGACATAAATGCTCCTGATCAAGCTGAACTCATGTCAGCAAGTGCCTCCCAGAAACAATTCCCTTTTCTTGTACATTCAGGTATAAGAGAGCTGTCAAGGCTGTGATGGTGGCTTTGACCTTAAAGCGAACAGTTTCAAGCTGGTGGTGGTGGAGAGAAGGTTGACCTCAATGCATATGAAGAACACAAAACAACTCATTGTGTGAGCATGTGCATGCGTAGGCCCACGTACACTGACGATGTATTGTGAATCCAGTGAGGTGATCTCTGCCACTGATTCCTTGTGCATGGTGTACGGCTAAGAAATACCATGGGAAGGTGAATCTGATCGACATGTTAGAGGCATTATCTAATTAATAACACATAAGCTTCTGCGCAACAGTCATCATATTAAATTATTAAGATTAGCATTAAATACTTACATATCAGCTCAAGAACCTGACACCACTGAGTCCTCTCAAGGAGGGACGCCACTGCTGCTGTCTGAACGAAATCAGCATAGATTTCTGCTGCTTTTAAAAGAGCGAAAAGAAGATAAAGAGCGGGAGCGAGGGAAAGAGAGAGAGAGAGAGAGAGAGAGAGAGAGAGAGAGAGAGAGAGAGGGGTTGAAGAAAGCACAGTTACAGCAAAGGTTATTTTCAGATGGTATCAAGGTTGTCACAGGCATACAGCCACATACAACACACAAAAGCAGGCAGTTGTAGGGGTGACACCTTCAGAACCATAGCTGTCAGGGACAGACATGGACGCAATGTGCAGGACAGCATTTGGGGGAGGTGGGGTGGGGGGGGGGTCACTGTCAGTGCAATTGGGGGCCTGTAACACACACAGGCGCACAGACACACATGCAAACACAATACCAGAGGGAGCGGACTGGCTATTAGTATATGTGCTAATCCCGCTCAGCAGGGCATGTCCACACATTTCCTCTGACAGCCTGTCTGAAAAGTGCTTTTCCGTGTAAAAAAAAAAACCTTGAGAAGTGTTGTTTTTTTTTTACCCCCTCCATAAAAAACCCCTTGACACCAGGCTACTGCTGACAGAGCACAGTGTCTGAAAAGCTGTCCCAGTTATGATATCACTCCGCAGAAATAAACTGCCATCTATTCGCTGCCTCATTAGAGCACTAGCTCGAAATTAGCATGAATCCCTGGGCCAAGCCACACTTATCAATATGACCTACCATACTAATCATCGCTTGTTATGATCACACAGTCTCTTCTTTGTCGCACCATATGTTGATGTTTTTCTAATTGAAATCTGATTCTGCGCCACACATGAGGATGACTGGACCAAAAGGCAGGGCGGAGGAAGCAGGAGAGATAAGGTTTCCTTCAAACAGTTTAAGCTAATGGTGCCCTCGACTATTAGCACCCTTCAGATCCACCAAAGGGGCTTCCATGAGGCAATACAGAATAAGACTATCGACACACAGCATTTAATTTTACAAAAGAGGAACATTATTAAGTGCTGATGTTGAAGATGGCCTTCAGCTTGAGCTGCATTCTTAATAAAAATAAAGATATCAAAAAGATTTTCTTGGAGTGTTGGAAAAGAACCAATTTTGAGCACCAGAAGAATCTTTCAATAATTGCTTACTGACAGAACTCAACTGAAATAGCACAGTTTCAAATGGTCTGTTTGGGGAACATCTCTTTTCAAGAGTGTTGGTTCCCTGATGTCATGAGGTTGATGATGCACAAGCACCACCTCTTCCATTGTCTCAGCTTCCCGAATTCCACCACTTATGTGGTGGAAGTGCAATCATAATGAGCAAATTAATAATATGCTCCTTGGCATGTAGGCTGAATTTTTCGGGATTCCAGCTGTCTGTAGGAATGGTCTGTCCCTGCAGGAAGCAGAATAATGTCAGTAACTTGCATGGCATTTTCAGCGATGCTCTGCGTGCTTGACGTCCAAGTCTGATGAGGTGGTAGAGGGGCATTGCAGGGAGTGTGGATGAATTATCACAGGCAACTGTTAATCCTTAAAAATTACAATGCACAGGAGGATGTTGGTTTGGTGGGGAGATGGCAAATGAAAACTGCCAAAGGCATGTGTCTGGGTTATCTCTTTTATCTCAGCTAGATCAGCAGCAATGTAGTTATTCCTTCATTGTCCCTTTTGGTAATAAGCAGGTGGTGGTGGGAGAGGATGAAGATGACAAGAATTAGCAAGAGCATGAGGATCCCTACTGACCGGAATAAATGGAGGGCTAAAAGGTTTATGACATTCATGAGAATTTTGTCATGATCGTGTGATTGCACATGGACATCCGTAAAATGAAGACTTTAAGTCAGAACATTTCATGAGAATCTTGCAAACACAAAGCATAAACACTTTTTTTCAGGTGACAAGAAAGAATGCTTTGTACTTAATCTATGGTGGAATGTCAGGTGTGAACATTACACTGCTTACACGCATACACGCAGACTTACACAAGGCCTGTAATTCTCTAGACTGTCTCATTAACAGCAGCGTTTCCTGAAATTGCTGTCAATCGGCATTAAAGGCTTTGTTTGGGCAGGGTCTACTCATCGTTTGTGTGTGTGTGTGTGTGTGTGTGTGTGTGTGTGTGTGTGTCCATGTTTGTTTGTCCTTTTGCTAAAATTTGACGTCAGAGTTAAATGCCAGCCTTGTATACATAAACTAAACACTAAGGCTGAGCATAATGTGATGCTGATAAAGTAGACATATGCATGCCAGCATGTGTGTGTGTGTGTGTGTGTGTGTGTATTTGTGAGTGTGTGTCCATGTGTCTGTGTGCCCTGCACAAAGAGCACATGCCTGCGCAAGGGAATTGTATATGTCGCTTTCAGCACCTCTTAAAACACAAAGCCTGTGGATTGAGTTTCATCTCTCTCTGGCTTACACACACACTAATGTTCAGCCACAAAATCAGGCAATGAGATTACCTTCAACGCTCCGCCTGTTCAAGCAGGGCCTGAGGGCCAGCCTGGAGGCCTACTGTGGCACAACCACCATTTGTAATCTCTCTGAGACATGAAGACATTGGCTGGGGTTTTAAAATTAGTGTTGACTCGCTGCCTCCAATAACTCCAATAATTAAATAACAATAACTCCAATAATTAAATAATAAATAATAAGTGATGTTAAATGATGTTAAAGCTATTGACAAATATCTTAATGGTAAGTATAAATATGATCTTTTATATTTGTTTTAAAGGTTGCATTTCATTCTGTGGAAAGGATCACATTTGCCAATTTGCCCATTATGAGCGTTATCTTTCCAGCATTTTTGCTTCATCTTTTTTGTTTTCTGATCCAAATTCCTGTGTTTGGGCAGGTAATCAATTAATAGAATTAAATTAATAGAATAAAATAAAATAAAAATAACAGCTGTACATACAGCTCTAAAGATAAACATAACTTTATCCACAAAAACAAAAATATAAAAGAAAGAAATTCTATTAAATCCAAACATTATGTATAATAATATAAATAGTATCAGGCAGCACTGGTACACCTTCCACTATTAATTTAAAATAATTAGAATACAGTAAATGGTTGGGAATTGACAACAGTCCCCGGAAGACCATCCTAAATACAATAATTTATTATGATTAAAAATGCAAGTTTGTTAAAATGTATATTGAGGATTGCCTTCTGCTCAGTTAATTATTCTGGATCATTTTTTAAAAACTTGTGAGTCAAGTACCAGCCAGCTAGTAGTCTGTTTTAACCAGCCAGCATTTGTTGTCTGTGGCTTCATTTCTTGCTCTTTCCATCCTGAAAGCACAGATTTGGTGCTTTATTAAGTGAAGAAAACACTTGTATTTTATTTTAACTTTACTTTTAATTTCCACAATTTTCTATAAAAGAGCTCATTTAGCAGTACTGAGCAACAAAGACTGAACAGTAAAAGTGCTCAAAAGTGTTCAAAATACTGACGTCATATTAAAGTGATTAGTAGCTCAGTAGATTTGTGGATAAAACATTAACACAGTCATGTTATTCTGCCTCATTTTTATATAAATAGCTAAAATTAGCAAGCTCAGAGGTCAGGCTTTTCCATTTAGTTTTATTATTCCTGAAAACAGCGAAATGTGAATTGGTGCTGATAAAACACTTAGAAACTATAATGACAATAGCACATGATACACCACTACTGCTGATCCAGAAGCCCCTGATTCTTTGCAATGTAATTAGGATATAATGTGAAATTAACTGTAATGTAATCAGAAATATTAACCCCTGTACAGTATCAATAAACAGGCAGCGCAAGTCTAGTAGTTGTTTTAATTTGTGAATTTGATCAACTAAACGAGGTGTGGCTGATAATTTGTGCAGTGATTGCTACTATTGCCCCACAGCAAGAATGTTCTGGGTTTGATTCCCAGTTGCGGCAGCCTGGATCCTTTAGCGTGTGGTTTCCTCGGGTGGATGGGAGGTGTGTGTGGAAATGTGTCTGTGCCCTGTGATGTCCTGTCCTTTCATGAATGCCCTGAAATGGACTGCTGACCTGACATGTCCTCTGAACTTCTTTGCCTTTTGCCCTGTGATAAGTTGGTTTTCATGCCTAATGAGAGAGAACTGGACATGGGAGTTAGTCTGCTTCATCAGCCGAAACAATACACAATTATGTGCCCACACAGTGCATTGCTATGGTATCACTGAGAGTGAAAAGCATCATGTTTATCTTCACAGATGTTCCATACACATGCACACAAATGTGCTTCACTCTGTATCCCCACTGACTGAAGATTTTTTTTCATTCTTGGAATGGAAACATAACTACCAGCTTCAGAAAGTGACAGAAGTGGTAAGCTGAAAATGTGAAAAAGCCC
>CM029367.1:14004299-14006799 GCA_017165825.1 Hepsetus odoe
AAATTGTTAATTAGCTGATAATTTAATTTAATAATTTCATATTACTAATGCTTTAGCATTTTTTTAGCATACTTTCTTTAAAAAGATGTCGTTGCCTCTTTCTTTCTTTCTTTCTTTCTTTCCTTCCTTCTTTTTGCAGAAATGCATTAAATGAATCATTACAGAAAACAAAAAAAACAACAGATACAGAAAAGCATTGCTCACTGCGTTGCTCTTTACAGGAATATTTTCATGTTTTTTTCGGACTTATAGTGTACAGTCTATAACAATAATTCAGATGCCTTTTACTTAGAGAAAAACAGAAAGCCTGCTGACTGAACCAACTGCACTTTGCTTTGTTTATATGTTTGTTTGAACAGATTTTCTATTCTTTTTATAGTACCCTCGAAGAATAATGAGTTTACTCAAATGTGGTTCCATGCAGCTGCATAAAGTAGCCTTTCGAATCGAGTTCCAAGACTGAGTAATATGTAATCAATGAAAATTAGTAAATTCTTATTTTAATTACTCCCACAATCATCTTGAAGTTCTTAGTCATGAATAATAGATGTATAACTAACTAATGGAAGTAGTAGAAGCAATACAATGAATAAGTTAAATCTATATGATATAGTTGCAGCTGTACTAGTGGATGTTGGGTTTGGGTAAAGACATTTACGGCATTTAGCAGACGCTCTTATCCAGAGCAACTTCCATGTGCTAATTACAGGGACAGTCCCCCTGGAGCACTTCAGGGTTAAGGGTCTTGCTCAGGGACCCAGTGGTGGTAGTGCTAGAGGTGGGATTCGAACCTGGGACCTCTTGAGCCATAGATCCATAGGCAAGCATCCTACCACTAGACCACCGCCACCCTAAGACAATGCCAATAAAGCATGTATAAAGAAATGCAAAGTGACGAACCACAAGCTTATGTTAATCCTTTTATGTTTTTACTCAATTTTGTTTGAACAAACTCTTTTCCAGCATTTCCAACTGTTTTGATTGTACTTCATTAAAACAAGTGACTCGAATATGACTATCTGTAGTAACCAATCAAACATGACAGGTAGACATTAGGATGAATTGTGTGATTCCTCTAACAGGTCAAATGAAAAGCATAGGTGATTCTTCCACAACGTCATTCTAAAGAATCCCTTTGGCCTCCACAGGCCTGCTTGTCAATTGCACTACTTAACGATTAAGCTCATTTCTGTTCCCAAGAGCATTTCACTTTAAACAGACGTGAGATATGTAGCACTGAAGGAGTGCGAGCTTTCCTCTTGATCTAATATGATATGTGTTTACATTCCTGGCCTCGGGTCAGAAACGCAACGCCCTATTCTGTGATCTGAGGTGACATGTTATCGGGGCTCAGAATGTGGCAAAAAACAAAACCACAGTGATGCAACTGACGCAGAGCTGCGAGCTCGCTCCTTTACTCATCCTGCCCATCCCTTCTTTCCTCTCAGTGGCGGATGAGTGATCTTACCTCGCTCACACATGAGAAGAGTTCAGACAGAGAGAAAGATCACAGACACACACACACACACATACACACGGTCCTTCCTCTGGGTGCTGGGTGACTAGATGATGACAACTGAGTGGGTGGAGGGGGGTGATGCTATAGACAGCCCTTTCGTCCTACTTGTTTTGTTTTTTTTGGTTTGCTTGTTTGTCTGTTCTGTTTGTCCCTTGCTCTCATCATGTGGTGAGGCCTTTAACGCAACGCAAGCAGGTCTAGGATAGACGGCACTGTGGAGGAGGGATAGAGTGACACGAAGAGAGGCTGTCACACTTGCTTAAGGATGAAATATGAAAGTGTGCAGCCAGGTTATAATTTTCCCCAAGCAAGCGGAAGAAGCGGGCGGAAATGTATCACACCGTGTCATTCTCACTCTCCATCCAGCCCTCATTTTACTCTTTTAATAACAGTATTTTAATTACAGATGAGCTAAACTATGGAGACACTGCATAGCCCTGGTCCTGTTTTTAATGTGCCAAGCAATTTATGATAAACTTATTATGCGGTTACAGGGAAAACTCTGCAAGTCCAGAGTCCATGCCTTGTATTTATGGCTTCCGGAATTGAAAGTATATGATTTGGGAGCAAGCCAAGTCAATTGTTCTTTTAACGCAGGGTTTCCACTGCAGTTTAATTTCAGATTCCTCCATGATCACTTTAGATGTTAAAGGAATCTCCATCTTTAAAGTCATGTTTTATGGAAGTCAGTGGGTAAATGCTTTGCTTCTGCATCTGTCTTTTCTATGAACATGAATTAATGCAAAAGCTAAGCATTTTATTAACTGAGATAGCTAAACCATTTCAGTTATTTGTAAGGTTAAAGTTAGGATTGATCTTAATGGGATTGACCTTAATAAAAACACCTGTGTGGATGTGTGTGTGTGTCTAGAGAGAGGGGAATCTAGTGCACTATGGCCTGAATTAGTGAAGCGTTGTTTGTCTTAGCATGGAGAGGTGATCATCTCTTGGTTGTCTGACCGCTGACCGCTCAGTCCTTCT
>CM029367.1:14011799-14021799 GCA_017165825.1 Hepsetus odoe
TACAAATATCTTTGGTAAAACCCACCAGGAGATTGAGTGTGTATACGAATAAAAATAGAGAAATTCCCGACTGAGACACATCTGATGCATTGCAAGGCAATCCCATTTGCTTAGAAATTAGTGACTTTTTTAGAGCGGCTTGGGCAAGTGTTGTCACAGGCTTGAGCTGTTTGTAAATGAGTGATTTTATCTTTCCTTGCATTTCCCCCATCTCTTTCTTTCCCCCTCATCCTCACCTTTTCTTTCAGCCGAGCTGGTGAAATATCAGTAGTGTTTATGCTCAGGATTAGAATGGAATTGGGCAGAAGCTGGTTGTTGTGTGGAGATGGAGATAAGATGGGGGGCTTTGAGCAGGCTGACTGAGGGGGGCTGGGGCCACGTGTGGGCCCCTCTTATCTTGGCCCCTGCCACAAGCTCTGTATGAAGTTGTTCATGCTAATTAGTCCTGGCAGGAGTAGATTTCACAAGCAGATTTGGGACCAACTCTAGCCATGATGCTAATGCAGGGAGAGACGCTCACTCATGCACACAAATGCACACACACACACACACACCCTGCTCAGTTTCAGCCACTTAATTCCCTCTGCATCAGTTTCATTGTAATACTTATAATAAAGCCAAACAAAATTTAGCATATCATTTGATTATAATGTCATTTTGTATAGTAGTGACTATTTTTATTTTATGTACGGGGTAGTTAGCATGTTGATGGATTATTGTCTCTATTTTTGTTGTTATTTGTAATGCAGGAGACTGAAAGTTCATCTGAAACTGAGAGAAAAACATAATCCTTTCAAAGTCTTTCATGAATGTAATCATTTTCCCTTCGTGTTAGCTATCTGCGCATGAAGTCAATGGAAGAATCGTTTGAAGATAAAATCCTTTGTGATTCTAAAAGATGCTTTCATAAAGACATAACACTTCTATTGAATCGTTTTTCTAACAACCACCCCGCCTCTTGCCTTTGGAGGTTATTTCTTCCGTTTTCTTGTTCTAGGTCCTGGTGAGATAGTGGGTGAATTTTATTGACACCGTCACCTTGACACACTCTGCCCTAAGTGAGCACACACTACACTGAGTCATCTGACCTTTGCATTAATGGAGTTCTCTCCAATATGTGCAAACCCCAAGGACTCCTATTTGAGCTTTCAAATCACATGCATTAAGCATTTTACACACCTGGATTCTTTTATAGTACCTTTTTTTATCAAGAGTGCTTTTGGATTGTCCAAAAAAGCCCATCTTGCAAAGCCACACAGTCTCCTGCTTCTTTGGTAATGATAGGAAATGTGCTAAGACCAGCGGTGGAGGTTTAGAGTACCTTTATCAGGGCATCTTTACAGGCGGTGAAAAATTAAGGTGGATGTCAGGTTTGAGAGCCATTCTGCCTAATAGGGCCAAACGCTTACTTCCTCTCCCTGACCAGCCCCTAATCTGCAGCTTGTATTGTTGCTTATCTACCTAACATCAACAGATCAGCCCACAGTGCCTTTCAGTAAGTCAGCTGCTAGCCGCCAGACCAATTAGCACTTCATTAGCCACTCTTAAGAGATGTAAATGCAGCGCTAACTGGCTACGCTGCCCAAAGCCCACCTGCAGGCATGCTAAGCCCCATCCACTCACAGCACTGCAGGTGTGAGGGAGTTTATGAGGGGGGTGTGAGTAAAGTGAGAGAGAATTTATGGTGGTTTGCAACTTTCTTCTAGAATCTGACCTCTGCAAACTCACTAGATATCAATACATGCAAACAGATCAATACAGCAAGTTTCTGAGGCAAAACACACAAAAACATAAGATGGAATTCACATTGTGCAGTGGAGATTCAACACAATCATGATTCAAGCGATCCTTCTTTTCTCAAAGCGGCAAAATACAGTCGTGCTTACTTTTCAGCATTTATAAGTGTACATTGCACATTTGGACAATGGAGAACACCGTTAATCCCAAATTCTATTAAAACACTCACTCGCTCAGCGAGCAATGAAAAAGAGGGGGACGTCGTTTGACTCTAAGTAACTGAGTTTTTTTTTTGTGAAGGAGAGTAAAATGAAGGACTCAGCTTCTCCCTGGCCTTTTTGTCTTATTCACTTTAGTCTGTCAGAGCATTGAGAGCGACCCTGTGTGCACATGTTTTCAATATCTCAAGGTAAATCAGATTTCATGTGAAAGAGAAAGGACAAATGATTCTCTCCGGATTGCTCTCATTACAGAAGAGCCTCTTCAGTTATTGCTCTCACTGGTGACAGCCAGAAAGCAATCGTACTATGCACATGTGTGCAGGCAAACAAACGGGCAATTGAATTAGCTCCTAGGTGTTGTTTTCTAAAATCTCAATAGACTATATTATCATCCGGAGTTATACTAAGGATTGATTTTTTCCCACCTTCTTGGAGAAACTGTAACCTTTACTTCTTCCTATTATCTTTACACTAGCATAGGCCTGCATGTGAGGATGACAGTGCCATTTCAAAGAAAAAGCCCAGGGGAGGAGCTATTCTGTTCTCAGTCAATACTATGATGTGCCACTCATAGTAGCAGTATGTGTTTGTGTGTGTCACAGCCAGTGCTAATTACACAGGAATGTTTGGGCCTGGCCTGCTAATCCGTTCACACCAATCCACCCACCCCCACCCCCCACCTGCTCTAGAACAGAATGAAGTCTGGTTCATATCTACGGGGTTTTCCCTGATCAACATCTCACAGGCATGGTGTCAAAAGTGCCATCTTGGTTGCTCAGACATGTACAAAGAGTTCTTAAAGAGCACCCAAAGATCACACAGAGATTACAGCCCTTAAGTGCCCTGAAAGAGATACTATTCAAAAGGACAAGGATTGAGATTTTAATGATAGGCTACTGATATGTGCTCTGCATTGCACATGGGCCTGCGTGAGTTCACGTAGGTTCACATAAAGACTAGTTGCACTAATCCCATGAATCTGAGCTTTTAAATTGGTTGGTCGGTTTATTTTGGAAGACGTTGGCATTTAAGTGCTCCAGTTTCTGAGATTTCATTTTCAGTTGTAAATTCCCCCAGGCATTATCCAGCTGTGTAATGGAAAATGAAGGACCCATGGAATTATGCAGTAATATGACAGCTATTAAGTGAATAACTAAGTCAGATGCCCAGTTGAACTTCATTTGAAGCTGCTCTGGGGTTCCCAGAGAGCCGAAGACACTGTCTGGAAACACGGCCGAAAATGCAGCCAACCCCCCTGCAGAATACACTTTATCATATTGCATTACACACTACAGCGATATCCTACTTGCTATGCAAAATATCTGCAATATTTATTTGCCTGTGTCCGTACGATGGAGAACGCAAGAGCAGTGAGCCATTGCTTGGATATCCCGCTCCACCTGAGCGCTAATGGAAGTTTTATGTACACAGAAGCATTGATCAAAGCAGCCAGTAGATGGGCTGGGGAATGGGGGGACTCAATGTGCTATTGAGAATGAGAGAAGAGCATAAACACGTAGTGTAGACAAAAATTTCTTTCACTAGTGAAACTTACCATAACATTCAGGTTTTATACCAGTAAATGTCCTCCTTATATTTGCAAACCCGATTCCTTAAAACCAAAACAGAATCATTGTTACGGATGTTAATGATGTTATTGACATTTTGGTTGGTTGTATGTTTTCCTTTCCCCTTGTTTTCATTTGATTTTTACCATTTGGCCTCTAGGTAGATAGAGCTAAGGTGGCCCCTCAGTTGGTTAGGCCTTCAGAAACTGGATCGAAGGCCTTAAAAGCTAAATTAATTATGAAAATAATTACAAAGTTACTGTGACTTACAACCAATTGCAAATTTATTAGAACATGTGGGCTCAATTTTGTGAAAAAGATCTAGAATGAAAAATATCTGGAGGTTTTGGAAATTTTAGAAGTGAAAACTGCAGACGACATTCTTGGCCTGTAAATTGAGTCACCGGATTAGGGAATTTTCCAAACTTGTCTGCTTTTAATCAAAAATTGCCTTTAGGCTTTACAACAACTGTAACCTTATTGTTAAGCCAATTCTCACATTTATTTTTACAACTTAAATCTTAAGATCACTGCATATTTGTCCTGTAACTTGACATGACATAACATACCGGCATTTATAAAGTTGTTAAAAAAGAACGTCATTTCATTTCATTTTACTTGATTACAAATTCTTTCATTTGGTCTTAGATGATCAGCGACTTACATGTAAACCTTCAAAAGCTCTTTAACTAAACATATTACTGACAGCGACTCATGTAATGCCACAGCATCTGGAATAATTAGTGCAAAGCCTTCCATCTGTGCTTCCTCCACTTAATTTGAAAATGGTCTTCTTTGCATACATGGACAAGGGAAATGAATGCCTTGACGCAGGTTTACTGATAATGTTCACACAGCTGGTTGTCCTCTGCATTCTGAGTGTGCAGCTGCGTAGTGTTTTGGCAGCCTCATGTACAAGCATCAGTGGAAAATGCAAAAGGCCAGTCAGGTGCCCAAAGAGCAGGTGACTCTGAGCTGTGATGTCAGCCCAAGTGTCTTATGTAAGTGTCTTATGTTGATCTTCTGTAAGAATGGCACTGTGAGGGAAGCAGATGTTGCCTGGAGCTGCTATGGTAGAGGATGAACTACCTGAGGTCAGGCTCTTTCCTCTTCCTGCCTGTTTCATGACATGTAGTGGCATCAAGCCCAGTGACTTTAGGCTGGCACATACAAGAAAGTCAACATATATGTGTAGACAACTAACTTGGCTGCAATGTACCTTATTTGGAAATACAAAAGAGAGTAGATATCTCTCCACAGACCCGTTCCCGCAAGAAAAGAATGGTATCTTCTTCTTGCGGCTGCTCCTGTTTAGGGGTTGCCACAGCGGATCATTTTCTTTCCATTTCTTCCTGTCCTCTGCATCTTCCTGCTTCAAACTGAAGAAAAGAATATTGCCTAGGCTCCTACTTTTTTCCTGTAATACACACACAAAATCCGCAAATGATACAGAGAGGTAAAATAATATGAATGTGAGATGGTGTTAATCCAGTTTACAGTTCATAGTATAAATTTGATTGCTTTATGTTTACCACCAACTTTAATAGGCACGTGCTACTCAAATATCTTAGCGACCATAAAAAAGTGATAATATAGTAAGTTAACTAGCTAGTCCGACATTGAATTAAACACGAAGTTAGTATGAAACGGATTTGGAAAATGGCTTATAACTAGCACAAAACTGTCTGAAATAGTACCTTTAATAGCAACTTGTCAGCAAATTCAATCTTTGCCAGCTAGCTTAATGTCCTGACAAATATTATTCTTAAGGAAAGCTGGCTAAGACTATATTTACTGACTGACAGACTAACAATAAATACCCACAAATAAAAATTTACTACAGTACTGTACAAAAGTTTTAGGCAGGTGTGGAAAAAATGCTGTAAACAAAGAATACTTTCAAAAACGGAAGTGTTAATCATTTATTTTCATCAATCAATAAAATGCAGTGAATGAACAAAAGAGAAATCTAAATCAAATCAGTATTTGGTGTGACCACCTTTTGCCTTTAAAACAGCATCAATTCTGCTAAGTAAACTTGCACACAGTTGTTGAAGGAACTCGGCTGGTAGGTTGTTCCAAACATCTTGGAGAACTAACCACAGATCTTCTGTGGATGTAGGCTTCCTCACATCCTTCTGTCTCTTCATGTGATCCAGACACACTGGATGATGTTGAGATCAGGGCTCTGTGGGGCCAGAAGAACTGATGCTGGTTTGACACCAAATATTGATTTGATTTAGATTTTTCTTTTGTTCGCTCACTTTGCATTATTAAATTGATAAAAATAAACAATCATTATTTATATTTCTGAAAGCATTCTTTGTTTACAGCATTTTTTCCACACCTGCCTAAAACCTTTGCACAGTACTGTATATTAAGTACATTTGTGGACAGTTTCGTGCTTTGTAGTATTGCTTTTTAGTAACAACCTGTCTTGATCTAGCTTTCTATAAGAAATAAGATTTGACTGGTAACGCGAGCTAGCATTGATTGATTGACAGGTTACAATGAGCACTTTTAAATAACAACACAACTGAAATAGTTTTTTATGGCAACTTTTCAGTAAATTAAAAAAAGTCTTATTTAGCCTACCTTTTTAAACTTGCATGCCAGTTAGCTAGTTAGGTAATCCTGCATGTATTCACTAATTAGTGCTAATTAATTACATAACTAATGCAGAGCTATCTGATTTTTTTACCCAATGTAAAGGGTACTGGTACTCCTAATAATAATTTTTGAAGGCCTAATTGTGGTTCCTGATCAGTTTCAGGACTGTGACATATGCTTGAAGCTCATCTGCACAGCCACGTGGCAGCTGGCATCACTGTCTGCTCCAGGCTCTTTTGTAGCTGATCAACTCTCTCAGTTTAACAGCAAGAATGTTAGCGTACTGTAGCCACAGGTCGCCTAAACATGTTCTCACTTTGCTTTCTTTTGCCTGAGGTGCAGGAGGAGGGGGTCAACTCAGGTAAGACTTATTGAGTACTAGCCATCGTGTAACTGCATCCTAGCATAAAGGCTGTTCCATCCATCTCTAGCCATTCCTTGCTCTGAATATAGTTCACTCTGCTGCACTCCAGAGGCAGATATTTCTGCCAGATTTATTTTTTTATAGTATGTTCAATTTAAACCTCAGTGAAGCTTTTTATATTGTTATGCATCAAATATTGAACATTAGAAACAGAGCATGGTTCAGAAAACAAATCTGAGCAGAAGGACTGTTGGTTGATGCAACAGATGCATCAATGCAGTTTTGTTTTGTTTTTTTTAACTTCTTCAGAAAGGATTCAAAGGTGTTAAGTGGTTCTTTCCTTCTCCATGCAATAGCTTTAAGTCATTAGGTAACAAAGGCCATGGATACCAATTTGAGTGGACATTTCAGACAGTTGCCTAAGGGAAGCGTCAGCGTGAAGGCACCTCACTCACAAACAGTCTCACAAACCACAATATTTGATGACGAGACCAAGTGAGAACGAAAACAAGAAAGATCTGTCATTGCACATACAGATACAGACACTGAATTGCATAGTCTAGTGTTATTTTCAGGAATTGTGAGGAATTATCATATGTAATAATAAATATGTTATATGTATTTAACATTACCAGGTATGCACCTTTTATACATTCACAATGAAGGGACAGTAACGATTAAAATCACCTTTGTCACTATATTCATAAACAGTTTCCATCCAATGCGTTTCACGTGTCATGATTGTTAAGGCCATGGGAATCTGAGAGCATAACCTTTGCACATGTGTGAATGTGTACAAACAAGTGCATGTTGTAACAAGCATATGGACAAAACGTAACACGTCCGGCAACTGCTCTTGCCATAGCAAACAATCCTCCACACAATGCAATGTTGTGCACCATGTTCTTTGGCAGCGGCTGAATGACAACTCTGAAGCGTCGTCTGCTCCTCCCCTCCCCTCCCACGCCCCCCTCCTCTTGGCTAGCCCATCACTCTTTATCTCACTTGGTTGGGTACAGAGAAAGGCAGTTCTAGTAGCCCTGTTTTATATGTTTTTATTGTGTGTATGTATGCTATCTATATGCATGTATGCTTGAACAAAGCTTTAGAGTTTGGCCTGTGGTGGGGTGGTGTTTGGTAGGGGCTGTTTACATGAGCAGCAGGGTCTTGTTTTTTTTTTGTTTTTTGTTTTTTTTTTGGTTGAAGGGAACAAGCCAGGCTCTGGAGCTTGAATACACGGAAAGTCGGTTTACCGGACGCTCCCTGCCAGCCTGCAGGGTTAATAGAACTGTCATGCAGGGGTCAAGCGCAGACTCCTGGGTCTCTGTTAATATGCTCACAGTCATTACTGTGCCAAATGGGCTGACCTCCTCTCTTCTCCCTCTCTCTCTCTCTCCTCTCTCCCTCTCTCTCATGTCTCTCTCTCTCTGCTCTCTCTCTCTCTCGCACCTGCCATCTCGCTTTGCCATTGTGTGGCTGTGCAAACGTTTAACAGACATTGAATGCAGAACCCCCTGCGATAAAGGGGAAGGGGGCAGGATATTGAGAGAGAGAAAGAGAGGCCAGGAAAGGGCATGTTCTCTTTCCCCACCCCTCTCTCCTCTCGCCCCCGCTGAACGAAAAGGCATGGCTTTGTTCGTTTTTTTTTTTTTTTTTTTTTTTGAAGGAGCAACATTTTTTTTTCCAGGAAAGGCTCCCGTGTTCAAAAATGAGCATCAGAGTCAGGAATATGAAAGAAGCCGCTCAAATAAGACGTAGCACTGGCCTCTGGGCTCTGAAACAACATAGACGTGCTCTTTGAGTGTAGACTGCATGGAATGTTACCGCCACCCCCCTTTAATTCCCTTTTGTGGCTTTTAAGCAGTTGCATTCCAATTGGCCTTTGTTTTGGGAGCGGAGGCCAGGCTGGTAATTGGTAATTGTTGTCCCTCTTTTGGAGCATTCGGATGCCCTCTGAGCTGTTAGCCCATCACCTGGGTGACAGGTCACTGCAGGAAACTCTCCTTCCGCTGCAGATGTCTTCTCCTCGCCCCCTACCCCAGGTCCTGACCTTTGACTTCACCTGTGCTAGGCCAAGCCAGGCCTTGAGGCGGACATGACATAAGCTATCTCTAATCAGTTCTTTCACTGTGACCATACGCAGGCCCCAGTTATGGCGGCAGGGAAAGTGTCGGAGGTTGAAATGGTGCTGCTTCCTGCATGTAACACGAAGATGGAGTGTTTGTAAAGGAAGGAGCCTCACTCGGAGGATAAGAGCTACATTCTCTCACACACACACACACACACACACACACCAAAAAAAAAAAAAAAACAATTATGGTTTCTCATTAAAATACTCTTAATCCTTTTATACAAAACATAGTTACACAAGTATACACAATGAGGGGGAAGAAAAGAGGAGAAAGCGTGAGGAATAATTACATATATCATGGAGGCAGGCCTTTTATTGGGGGGTGTCACTTATGATGTCACAGGCCGCCTGCGCTAATTTGAATGCAGACCTTTATCTCGCGCCCGCAGCGGATTTGAGTGACGGGCGGCCGAGCGCTCGCGCCACTGTCCTATTGATTTCTCTAAATCCTCAACAATAGCATTTGCATGCTTGTTTCTGTAATAATACAGATATGCCGCGCGCAATGAAAGGCCGCGCAGACCAGAGGTAACTAATTGTGCGGCGTGTAATGAGTGCGGTTTCAATTTGATATAACCCACAGCTCGGCTCGCCACAGCCCCGCGCTAAGTACTTTCAAGTCTTTGTGGGGAAATAATTGATTTTTTGTGCTTTGGGCACGAGGAAAACTATTATGATCTTTTTGAATAATGGCAGCGGAAGGCCCGCGCACGATTTAAATTGGTATTAGAGGAAGAAGCCGTGGTGGGAAGATAGCGCGGCTGCATGACTGACAGCTTGCAAATGGAGCCCGGACTGCTTGATTAGTGCGTCTCTTAAGGTGGAAACGAGGCTCTGCTTCTTTTTTTAACACTGGCCTTCTCTCCTAAGGGTGCAGGCTTTTAGAGAGGGTGGCATGCATCTGACTCTGGCACCTTTTTTTTGGGGGGGGTGTAGGTGGGCTTCAGGTTCCGTCCTTGAGTGAGAGAAATGGAGAGAATGGGCTCAGCCAGCGGACGGCCTTAAATGCGCTCTACCTGTGCCAGCTGCGGGGATTTGAGGCGGAATGTGATTATTCTGGGTATCAGTGAGCCTTGGCGTCGCTCTCTCAAGGCTGGGGGAAAAAAAACTCATTTCTTTCCCCAGGCCTTTGTTTCCTTTGGAACAAAAGGGCTTTCTTAGTTAACAGAGCGTGTTCGGATTTCATGCTCTTAATTGCGCTCATAGATAAATGTGTCTGCCGTGCCGGGGGAATGTTGGCTGCCTGGGTGTCCACGTGGCACAAGCATCAGCCACCGTGTGTGTGTTTATTGCATGTGTGTGTGTGTTTGTGTTTTGAGAAGTGTGGCCTTCTTTCAAAGACACTTGCTTGGTGTGAGAAATCCAGGGG
>CM029367.1:14029299-14053477 GCA_017165825.1 Hepsetus odoe
CTTTGCTGATATTCTCAAAAGTCACAGAAAAGGTTCCCATGTAGAAAACAGAACCAAAGGCTGCTCATGAGATCATATAATTTTTCTCCAGAGCTCTAATTTTTGTGCTTGTTACACCAGGTCACAAGTCATGCACTTTGAAACTGTGGTTTTAAAGCTACTTTCTAAATGGCAGTCAGGTCAGAAATATTAGCTTTGGCCCAGACTGGGGCACGCAGGTTTAGATCAAGTTCTGTGGGCATGTACTGTTGGAGAGACGTGTTAGACACCCTTTCACCTGACACAGACATTTTCTACTCCTTATGAGGCACACCTGTAATTTGGGCACCCACTTGCAATTTTTTCCACTATGCATGTGTTAGTATCTTTAATAAGAAAATATTGTTCATTCACTGCCCAGTATCAGTGTCCACTTGACATTTGTATTTCATACCTACTGATTTGATATTTGGAACAAGAGTCTGCATGTGTTTTTTCACTCTTTTAGGATGTGTGTGCTTTATATGAATTTAGATGAATGACAATTTTTTACACGAGCGTTAAAACGCTGTTGATTAGTGTTGATGATCCTTTTAACTGCAATGACTTAAATGTGAGCTCATACTTTAATTCTCATTTTCTTTAACTGCACCATGCACACAGCTTCATGGCAGTTACTGAATAATAACTCTGAACAATATGTCTAATCCTTTATATTAATAATAAATATGCAGCCTCTTTTTCTTGTCAGTATGGAAAGATGCAGTGTTGCTCAGATCAGACACATGTGAGCAATAATTGATGCAATGTAGTTAAACAGCACTTGCAGTTTGAAGCAACGGTTACAAGTCCATTGTTTGCAGCAAAGCCAACAATTGGTCTTTTTACTGTTTTCTTCTGCCCGGGCTAGCTTCCATCATCTGACAGCTGCTTACTATCCACTCACACTGTGATACTAATTCAACATAGTAAGCAACACCATTCACGCTAAAAATGGATATTTTCTTCTTTGTCGATACATTGTCTGAAACTGTAAAAATGTCTCTTCACAATTGAATCGGAGACTGCTTACTTACTTTCATTGTGATTGCTTTAGTCAGAAGGGATTTCCTGTTGTAGCTTTTCCTGCCGATTTGAAAACAGGTCGTATTTGAAAATACAGACCTAAAATAACTATAATGATACAACTTCAGCATCGCTCCAGTGCCTCTGATCACAAGTAGCTTCACATATAATACCAGGTAATGATACTTGCTACATAGAAAGCATGGGTTTAATCTGACATGTTGTGAAATAAAATCTCAGCAGTAATTATATCTAAATGCATACTAAAATTTTGATCATATTCAGATTACGTTTTGTCTAAGAAAAGCTATAACACAATATATATAGACGTATTCCTCCTAACTCCTTACTACGCAGTAATTGTTATATCTTAACATAGATGTGCACAGTAGTGGGAATTTCA
This sequence comes from Hepsetus odoe, assembly GCA_017165825.1. Taxonomy (NCBI): domain Eukaryota; kingdom Metazoa; phylum Chordata; class Actinopteri; order Characiformes; family Hepsetidae; genus Hepsetus; species Hepsetus odoe. The sequence goes on from CM029367.1 coordinate 14,030,747, forward strand.
CATATTTGAGCAAGTGCAAAAAAGAAATAAAAAATAAATAATCTACTTTGTTATTAAGTTGCATTAAAAATATGACAAACAAAGCGTGATACGGTTACATAAATAACACATAGCCAGTATCTATGTTATCTATGATTGTTAAATTTTCGACAAACCTTTCATTTTGTTCACCTGAATTTGTGATAACCTGGTCTTGCTTTTGGATTGTAGGTGGTTGAGCCAGATTTTTATGATGCAGATCCATGAACATCAAGCACTCTTGAAAATAAAGCCCATGGAATCCCTTGGGCATATTTAAGTTGTTTTTTTTTTTAAACTTCCATAGAACAGCTTGTGAGGTTAAATCCTTTTTGACACCTTTCGATTTAGTCAAGTGTGTTTTATCTTCTTGCACAGACTGGAGCTATGTACCTAAAGACAGAAGTGTGGAGACATGCAGCTACAGGCAGGCCTCCTGATGGAGCGGTGCCCGCGGGTATGGCCTGTGAGCTGGTGCCTAACGGGATAAACGGCCATGGGTCCTCACAGTCAGATCAATTTCATACTCTACAAAGATGAGTCACTTGTGCTGTTTTGGAGTGGGGGTATCACACGTCTCATGGCCATTGTTGTGCCGATGTGCTGTTAAATCGGATTTTCTGCTCATATGGAAATCGTGTGTCACCCCTGCCGAATAAGCCCAGTTTTACATCATATATCCTGTTCCCTAACCAGTCCGGTGGCAACTCGTGGCCCGAGACATTTTCCACACACAACATGCCTTCACTCTGTTCAGATATCTCTCTGCCTGCCCTCTGACCAGGCTCGCTAATTATCAGCTAATGAAGCTTTTTCTCTTATAATGAACAAAAAGGGACTTGGGAGGTATGATATTTTCAGACTCCTTTGAAGAGGCGTGTGTGTGTGTGTGTGTGTGTGTGTGTGTGTGTGTGTGCTTTAACATGAGTTTCAGAAATATAATGTCATGGCAAATACTCCTTTATCTGAAGTACAGGTATTAGTTGTACAGTTTTTTATGTTTATATTTTTGGTTTATTTTTTTATGTTTAAGTACATTTATATTTTGTTACTGTGATTAAGGTTTTAAGTTGGATTATAGAGTTAATATTTATGTACATATACATATAATTATATATATAATATGAATATATATATATATATATATATATATATATATATATATATATATATATATATACTGATCGCCTATAACATTAAAACCAGCTGCCTAATATTGGGTGCATAGAAGCGTGCTGTGGCACCAAGCACCTAAATGTGAGCAGCAAAAGACCACCAGGTATTGGGTTAGTTTGCACATTCCACAGATGCTTAATCGGGTTGAGATCTGGTCTTAAGACCATTCCTGCACGGGATGGCAGAAGATACTGTCTTTAGGGAAAACCGTTGCCATGAAGCAGGGGAATGGTCTACAATTATAGACCATTTTAGGTTAATATCTAAATTAATGCTACACCTAAAATCTCCTCTGCTTCCATGCCTCAATCTTTTGCCTCTTGGTGCCATGTCTTTCTCCAGGTAAGAGACCCACAAACCTAGCTCTCCATAAGATGCAAAAGAAAACATGATTCATAAAAGCAGACCTTTTTTCATCATTCGTGCTTCAGTTTGGATGCTATTACATTGTAGATGCTATTGCTGCAGGACACTCTGGCTCTAATTAAGCCTTCTGTAATTGTCACTGCTTCCCCGGTCGTCCTTCCTCTGACCACTTTTGGTAGAGACCAACTGCAAACCAGGAACAGCCCACAAGATCTGTATTTTGAGATACTTTGAACAGTCATCTAGCAAGCTGGCCCTTGTCAGAGTCATTCAGGTCCTTACACTTTCCCATTTTTCCTGCTTCCAACACATCTTCAATAGCTCACTGTTCACTTGCTGCCTTTTACTTCCACCCTCTAGACAGGTATCCAAGTAACAGGATAATCAATGTTATTCACCTCAGTTGTCTGTGGTATGGTGTAATGTAGTGGCTGATCAGTATAAGTGGGTATATACTTTTTGTCAAGCTTCGATATTGCAGCATAAAAACAAACTTGTTTGTGTGCGCGCGTGTTCTCTCTTCAAATTTTCATTTCAAAAGGTTGAGACTCTGGTCTCCACATTTCTGCTCCCCATGCACAGCTGTGAGTTGCACCCCCTGCAGGTGGACATTTTTCTTGATGTCGATGCTGCAAATGAAACCAGAGGTTGGGACAAGGCTCAGTTCGAAAGTAAGGAGAAAAGAGTAGATAGGGAGTGAACAAGGGTAGAGAAAATGATCTTCAGAGCACAGAGAGCACGTACTGTACACCAGGAGTCACTAGAATCAGCCCACTAACACTTGTAGACTGCCAGCAATGTAAGAAGACAATTGCAATTGAGCAGCTGTTTGGATATGCAACATTGCACTGTGGGAAAAAATGTGGAATTAAACTTAAACTCTTTTTTTCAGACCCAAAAACATCAGGACCAGTTTGATATTGACCTATACAGCCTCCTGGAACCCTCACTTCTCCTCTCCTGTATGGCCCTAAAGCATTTCGTCTATTGCTGACAGCGCTGTGCCAACCCCAGAGTAAGTGGTGAACACAAATGCAGTCCAGAACATGTGACAGACCCTGATAGGATTGAAGCAGCATTTCAAAGAGGCTGTGTTGGAGGTAGGGTGTTCAGTTCACCCTTACACACCCCACACACAACTGTCTTCTCATCCATTCACATCAGCTCTGTTAGCCTGCCACAGCAGCAACAGTACTGAACAAGAGCCAAAGCTAGGTCCTCTCCAAGCGGTCAGAAGAGTGCCATCCTGGCCATCCTCCTCACTGCACCCCATTCTCACTCTCTCTCTCTCTCTCTCTCTCACACACACACACACACACACACACACTCTGTCTCATCACTCATTCTCTCCCTCTGTCTTCACTTCTTTCTCTCTTTGTCTTCTCCTCCCCATCTGAACCCCCTTTTTGGTCCCCCTCATTGTCTTTATAAAACAATTGGCAGTTGTAACATTTAATTAAATGCGGTATCTCCTCAGGGCTGCCTGGTCTGTCACATGCTTTGTGAAGGAGGTTGCATTACAATTTGCTGAGAAGCATGATTTGAGAGAGTGGAAGAGAGAGTGAGAAAAAAGAGAGATAGAGGCAACAGCAGATTGGAAAAAAGAAAGCAATTTCTAGATCCCTGTTGAAAAAAGGTCAAATGGTTTTTAATGACTGTGTTTTGTGATAACAACGTGCAGGGACGGGCAATAATAAACTTGCAGATTGGTATCGTGCACGTTGCACTTAAATGCCGCACGCTGTTGAGGACTTAATTTGCTAACGTGGCAGCAGGCGACTGTCAGCAGGTGGGATTTCTCTATTCCAGATGCCAGCCCTGTTTGCTGCAGAGTGCAGCCAATTTGAAGAGAGTAAATACAGAGATGGACAAGTTATTGAATGGCGATTAATAAAATGTGAACAAATACAGGCGAGAAATGGGCTGCTTTCACTAATGGCAGAGCCTTTCTTACATTTGAAGCTGTTAAATTAGAGAAATGGAGGAGGACATTGATAAGACAGAAAGGGACATGACATGCATACTGATGGGCTTCCTGGACACCTTGGCTTGGCTTGGTCTTTCAGGTCACAACGCACTGCCATCTCTCAGTTTGCATTCAAGGGCTTTTTTCCTGAGCTTTGATTATCCTTTTCCATGGTTGCTAATCTAAAGCCTTTTAGGTGGCATGGCCTCACTCCCAGCTCCTCATATGAGAACAGATGATTGGCACACCAATATGCAAACAGGCACATGACAATTACAAATAACATCAAAGAATATCTAAGTGATCGTGTCTGGTTTCAAAAAGAGTGCTGCTTCAAAAGGCCAATGCAAGCCAACACAGGCCAACGTGTCATATTTCAACACACCTGCCCTTCTTCCTTACAGCACCTGGATTTTTATACTCTCTTCCAGCTGAGATTTTCATTTTTATTTGAATGGCTGTAGAGAGCCACCTACATCCCTCATTGATTAATGCATCTATGTTTGTATTATGCTTCCATTTAAAGTCTTAACGCTCCCTCAGCCTCTCAAGTTTGATCTAAGTGAATTTTTTGATTGTGGTTTTAACATGCATTTCCACAGGAGATCATTTCTGAGAACACAAATCACTTCACATGTGCTCAGCCCTTGAGGAGCTTTTTTATACAAAGGTAAGAAAAGCCTAAACTGCACAAAAATGTACACAATATGGGGGAACTAGAACTGGGAATTCCAGCACTTCTGCAAAAACTGCTCTACTGGTGACAGGATCATGGGAAGCCCAAACTTACAGTTATCCTCACTTAAAAGACCTGCAGCTAATGTGTTGATGCCAGATATCAAAGAAAACAAGAGAAAAAGAGAAAACTGAGAAAAAATTTGCTGTAAACCAGCAGTCACAGTTTAATGTGAAATAGTTTAATGTTAAATAAATTTTAATTCAGAAATGGAAGTGTTAATCATTTATTTAATTAATCAACAAAATGCAGTGAATGAACAAAAGAGAAATCTAAATCAAATCAATATTTGGTGTGACCACCCTTTGCCTTCAAAACAGCATCAGTTCTTCTAGGTACACTTGCACACAGTTTTTGAAGGAACTCTTTTTTGAAGGCTGGTAGGTCGTTCCAAACATCTTGGAGAACTCACCACAGATCTTCTGTGGATGTAGCTTCCTCACATCCTTCTGTCTCTTCATGTAATCCAGACACACTGGATGATGTTGAGATCAGGGCTCTGTGGGGGCCAGAAGAACTGATGCTGGTTTGAAGGCAAAAGGTAGTAACACCAAATATTGATCTGATTTAGATTTTTCTTTTGTTCGCTCAGAATCATTATTTATATTTCTGAAAGCATTCTTTGTTTACAGCATTTTTTCCACACCTGCCTAAAACGTTTGTGCAGTACTGTATATCATACAAACATATTTTCACATTTAAAATCAAAATTTGAACTATTGCAGTTTTAAAATGAGGAATGTCATTGTTGTTACAACAGCAATGTTATCAACCACCATCAATTCCTTTCACAGTGGTGGTAAAAAATGTTCTATTCTTCAGATATTACATTTAAAAGTTTTTTGTGATTAAAATCAATAGGCACATGAATAGCCAGATCACAGTGAATACATCATGACATGTTTTTATTTGTAATAAATTTAGAATTAAGCTAAATAATCTTTCTTGAAAGCACATTTTAGCTGTCTCTTATATGGATGGATTACATTTATTGAGCATTCCATTAAGCAGTAAATTATGATGAAAAAGCTCTGAAGCAACATGCATTTCATGGGAGGCATGGATTGGTATTTAAACGCTAAATTTGGTCAGGGATTCAACTTATTTGTGTGCTGCATTTTTAAACAGTCTGCATTTAGCCCTGCCTTAAGAGAGCAAATGTCTTAATTAGAGGTATGTGTTTGTGAAAACCATTAGTACTTCATCATCCTTGTCATGAACTGCTTGGTTATGCAGGCCATGCATTTTTGATTATAATAATTTATAATTACTTCTGTGCAGCCTCAATCTTTTATATGGTTGTAGTTCATTATGAATAATTAATAACACAAGTGATCTGAGTGCCTGTAATCTGCTATAAGATCACAAAAATGCAGAAATTGAAATATATTGTCATAAAACTTGCCTTTTTGTCTTCACATTGTCATATTTCAAACATTTGTAACAAGTATTAAGTCATCCTTAGCTTTATTACATAAACACACATTACATGAAGCTTCCTGTTCCCCGGCCCCACAATAAACAAAACGTCATTAACACAGTCCAGTGAACGCGGATGTATACAGGTGACAGTGTTTGCATAATCCATGGCCTGCAGGCATGCCCACTTGAAGAAAAGAGTGAGCGGGAGACTCACCTACTCCAGTTAACGGCCCTTTTTGCCCTGTTTATGTTCTCACACTGCCTTGGTTGTTGTGTTGTTCGTATAGCGGGACACATTCTGTCTCTATGTGCCAAAACAAGCATTTATTTAGCCAAGGACAAAAGAACCTCTAGTTAACCTGGTTGCACATACGCACCAATCTAAAAGATCTGGGGGTCTCCCTAAACCTTTGACAGTGTACACTAGAGTTTTGGTGGCCTTGGGGGTCTAGTGCATTCCAGAGAGAGTGAAACGCGAAGCCAACCCTAGGATCCTTTCAAGATGTGTCTAAAGTGACGTCATTAGAGTTTTTTTTTCTTTCTTCCCTGCAATGTCATTATCTCACAAGTAGATGAACTCCTTCTTTTCCACTGGTCATCCCCCTTTGTCTTTTTTTCAGTACACTGTTGTTCCCATCCTGAGAGAATTCTCAGGCACGCACAATGCTTCCCAGGCAGACCCACCGGTCCTGAAGGGCATAACGGTCGGAACGCGAAAGGCACATCATCACCCTGCTCCGAGCAGGAGAGCCCTTCTCTGTCTCAAAGGCGCATTTGGGGGAGTTCTTGGAGGGCGCCAGGAGTGGGGGGCTTTGGACAAGGTAAATAGATGCTCTCGGTAGGCAGAAGAGCGTCTTCGCTCTTAATTGGTGAGGAGGAGAGGGGCCTTACTCTGGCACTGCAGCAAGCTGCTAGCAAGGCCTCAGGCACATCCTTACAATGCGAGGTAATTGGGATTTCTACCTTAGTGAAAGCTGCTAATTTTCCATAGGAAGTGCGAACAGGACCTTTGTCCGGCTTGTTTTCCTTTTTCCTTCCTAAGGGAGTTAGAAGAGTGGAGAATGGGGAATGGCTGGGGCAAGTACCTGAGAGGAGGAGAGCCTCTGTAATGAACCACTTCACATGGTGGTTTCTTGTGGGGGGGGGGAAGAGGAGGGAGAGAAAAAGGGCCGCAGAAAAAGGAAGCCTAATTTTGTGGCCTGAGAAAGGCTGGGGGCACAAAAGGTCTTGTTTAAGGACGCTATTAAGAGTATTCTTCAGATGGGCCTCAGTCTTCAGCAGCAATGGGCCACTTAGCACAAGTGTACCAATCTTAGTCCCTAATGGAAACAAACCGATGCAATCTGTCAATGTTTACCATTATGGATTTCATGTTCCAAATCCCATATGCAAGGCTTCAATACCACGGAGGTCTAAAACATTGTCAGTGTCACAAATACGTTTCGCAACACAGCCACAAACGCTATGCAAGGGATCTAAATGTCTGGACTTGTGGAATGTATAGGGCTTTTTGTAGCAGTGATCACTTGTGGTTATTGTCACTGTAGCAAGTCAGTTCACTGAGCAATTAAGGCTTAAATAGAACATGCTGCATGCAATTTGCTACAAACGGAGTATTTCGTTGTTGCATATTAATTAATTTTCTATAGAGTATTAATAATATCCTTTTGCTTTTAAAAAGGCACTAAATACTGAAAAGTCTAATTGCATTTTTAATTTCATTACACATTTATATTATAAATATGTATAGTCTGACTTTGAAGAGTGCACATACAGCATAAACTCCTGTGGAAGGACTTGTTGAACCTCAGATCCTCTTAGACTCCACCTTAGCCCTCAGCAAACAGACTTGGAAAAATTGGGAAGAGAGTGAACGAGAGCAAGGGACCAGCATAAGATGAGGACAAGCTCCCATTCTCCTCGCCCAGAAAGCAACAATTAAAAAAAGGAGTTCCGTTCCTTTTTCCATTTCTCCCTTTAAAATCTAGCACTGGCACACAATAGCCCCCTGCCCGCTGCCCTGCCTCTGGCTGCCCCCCTACAGGCCTGTGTGGGGTAGAAGGGCTTCCTAGAAGTTAGCCCCACTTCCGTTGTGCTTTTGTGCCCTGGTGGCCTGGCTCCAAAAGCCTCCAAAAGATATTGTAGTGGCTGGTGGCCTGCGGTTCCTGTCTGTATTGTGCAGATCGCTCTTTCAAACTGAAAAAAAAAACAGCAAAGCTCTGATTGAGCTGCTTACATTGTATAGGTCAAAACTTCCAGAAGAAGGAGCTTCAGCAGAACCAGGGTTCGTACTGAACATCAGGTAGTAACCTACTAATGCACAGCTATTCTATAACTCTTAGAAGTCTTTGAATTGTAACTTAAGGTATAGATCAGGGAAAACTGATTAATTAACATTTAATCAGTAAGGATTTTAATTCTGTAATTGAATTAATATATTTTATATATAAATTATATAAATATTAAGTTTTATATTCTACAACATGGTGCGCTAAAGGTGATGTACTTTTATTTTAAAATTCACTCTTACTGCTCTGATTCAAATGCACTTTCATTTCATTTTCTATTAAATACAAACAATAGGATCACGAAGGATTTCATTTCTAATAGCTGTAGCATATGATGATTGGCTGATCTTTGTGTATCTTGCCAGTAAAAAACACATGGAATCCACCTGGAATGAGCTTAAACACTTTTCTTATTTTTTTTTCAAATAAAGAGAAATTATCTGTGATATTCCACTGATCTACAAATGTAGCAATTAAGCTTAAAAGATTCATCTTAAAATCTGGGGACATTCCTTAACATTTCCCTTCACTGTATACTCTAATCCTAACGTTAACTTAAATCTACAACCGTCCACTAGACTTAGATTTTGTATTCTTTACTCGATTGCAATCAGAGCTTCACAGTATAATTTGTTAATAAATCGAGCATTAATTGTATATCAGCACTAGGGGATTTGATTTATTGACTGAAATATTGTCTGATAACTAAGAAAATATTTTTTTGGACTATTTTCATTTTTAATTGTTAGCCATTAATATAAACAGTTTCATTAGAAGAGGTCAGTGATATGATTACTTAATGTAAACATGGAATATGGTGACTGTGCTGGCTTACAGAGAAAAACACAGACAGGGAGAAGCTGGCAAGATGGTGTGATGGTTCCATTAGAGTTACTTTACTGTAAGCTGGGGCACGGCTCTGCTGCTGTAGAGGCTGCTGTCACCATGCTGCTGCTGAAATGACAAGCACTCCAAAGAGGACACGAAGGACAACTGAGAAAGTGTCATCTTTTCTTCTCTCGCTGCGATGTCTTGTTCGATAAAGGAGCAGCACAGGGAACAAAAGGAACAATGAAGAGAGAGAGAGAGAGCGAGAGAGAGAGAGCGAGAGAGAGAGAGAGAGAGAGAGAGAGAGAATCCACAATCCACACCATATGGTAGAGAGACACCGCACTGACATCTGAATTACATTTTAGGCGTGTGGAGAGAAAGAAAGGGAGAAATAACTGCGTCTCAAATGTTTATTTAACTCCAGCTTTGTCTTGTCACTCAAGCGCCCAGTGCTGCAGCTCAAATGGGCATGTATACATTGGAAGGCGCACTGATAACTGACAGACTACGTGTACATATTGCAGGTTCAGGTGCCAAAGTGGTACTGCTGACATTTATATCATTTAACTTCACTGACATTTTACCCCACTGCTCCGAATGTATGGCACTATCTTTACATGCCATATCTCATCTCTTGCTGCTCTGGGAGATGTGTCAGACAGGACATTTATAGTGTATATATAACAATAATATCAACATTTCTGCTTCATTATTTCGGTATATGCTCAGATATTATCAATGCTGCTGGATTTAGCAAGACAGGAAATCAGAGACACCCCAGGGTTTTTACATTTCTGAGGCAAAAATGAGATAATCAGAGTTTTCAGATCCCTTGTTCACCTAAATGCCTCCCAAACAGTTATCTTGCACCAATTTCAGTACCGAGATTACATTTTTAACAGTGTGGATGTTTCTATCCACCACTGTCATTCTTTATTTCATCACTGTCAGGTAAAAAAAAAAAAGAAGATGTATCTCCAGACTGAAACTTTACAGGTGAAAACATTCTTAACTTGAATTTTGGACAATTTCTACTCATTTATCATAAAATGTTAATCCAAAAGGGAAGCATGTGTGTCAAACAAAGCAGAACCATTTTAATGCAAATCTAATTTTGGTTTGTTTTTGTTTTGCATTTTACATCCATGATCACCTCCCGCCACCTGCAGAGTTTGTATCTTTTCTGCAGCCCCACCCACTCGCCAGCAACTACTAATACTATAGAATCAAATAATGTAAGTAATAACTGTAATAATAATGACATAAACCACTGCTTTACGTTGCATCATAACTATTAAGTCATTAACATTAAACAGATTATCCAATATCTATAAATCAATATTATTCATAATACCTGATTAACTTATCTTTCTGCCTTTATATCGATCTATCTATGAATAAGTCAGAGAAAATAAAATTAAATTAAATTAAAAGTAAATGTTGCAATTTGAGCCAGCTGACCAAAGTTCAACTAATCCCCGAGGGCATGATTATAAGTACCGCACCACAAATAATTATACCCTTCCGTAATAAGCCAAGAGTTCCAGGGGTTAAAGAGAGTACAGCTGGAAAAGATAAGGCATTAAAGAGGGCACAAATCCATTCAGCCCACTGACTCCACCACAGCTCACCGTTCTTTTCCAGTCTGTCTGAATCACTGCAAATTTAATGGAACCACGATGATGAATTAAACTGAATATAAAAGCAGTGGGGCTGGCTGTTAAATTTGAGGACATTTTCTGCCAGTAGGGTAAGTATTAAGAATATAAATAATTGATAGCTATCATAGAAGGTGACATGCTTTGTTTCTCTTTCTTTGCTTTAAAATTTTTCACGGCCTCAGCATGAAGAGGAAGAGGCCTGGCAGGGTGGGCCCTTCTGGGGTGAAATGGCACGTTTGGTGACACTGCATCAGGGCACAGCAGGGCCAAATTATCCATGGAATAAAACAGGGTTATGAGACAGGTATGCTGATTGTCTCCTTAAAACACACACACACACAAACACACACACACACGCACACACACACACACACATGCACTCACACATACATTCAGAGTGCAAAGAAACAGAGACCCAAAGTCTGACATCTCAACCCCCACACAACCTCATTACAACCTTTCAACAAAGGTTAGCACCTGAAGGCACTCTGACTGTGCTTTGATGGCTCTGGGTCTAAAAATGTCAGTCAGACGGCCCCCTCACGTCAGTACCAGCTCCATCACTCTCTTTTTCTCTCCCCCGGCATGCACTTGTGTGCTTTTCTCCCGCTCCCACACTTATTTGGGAGTAATTTTATGTGCCAGCGTGGCACATAATACACTTTTAATGGACAGCTAATTCTCTGCCATTAATTTGTCAACATGATTACTGGATATGCCGTCTCAGCACAGGCAAAGTCTGGGCTCTTTTTAAGTACATACAAGACATTAATGTGTTTCTATTCAGGTTTACATCAAGGGACGTCAGAGATTTACATAATGTGACCATTGAGGTCCATGACAGGCCCCTTCTCTCTTGAGCTCGTTTTCCCCTGACTTGATTTTTTTCATATGAAAAAAAGTCCTCTGTACTCCTAAGCTCAGCTCAGCTGAATCCTGCCATTTCTCTGAGCCAGGAACATGACCAGAGCAGTGGAGAAAGGATGTAGGGCTCAAAGTAGAAGATCACTATAATCTATTAAACCGCTGTGAAAGTTTCTTAAACATCAAGGAAAGGGACACATTTCAGGGTCTCATTGCATTTTAAATTGAATATAAAATCATAAACTTCAGGAAAGGATCAAACATGTTACTTATGGTGTCACCAACAAACACTCACACACATAGCTGACTATACTAATTAACACAGATGTCCAGATACTTTTGGACATATAGTGCAGGCATCATTACCAACAGCACAGATCATGAGCTGTTTCCAGCTAACAGGCTTAGCACGAACCCATCTGAAACCCATCGTTTAGAAGCCTCACATGAAAGCACTTCAGAACTCCACACACAGGAGGTTGAAAAGGTACAGAGTTTTGCAGACAGGTCACGGCTTTGACCACAATTCCACACTTTCCAATAGCCCAACCCAGGAAACGCAACCTCTTCTGGCTGGATGTTAACAATGAGACAGACTGGAAGTTCAAAAAAGTCCTCCTGTCCAGGTTTTGGCTGGGCAAAACACATATACACACTGGATTGTTTTTGCCGGCAGCTGGACACTTCCTTAGGAGCCAACTTTGATGTACAGAAAAAATGGGGTTGATGGATGGGTCAAAAAGAAGCACAGCCCATCTCCTTTCCCACTACTTTGATGTGTGACTGTAAGTGGCTTTATGACCTTTTTTATGCACTATTGATAAAAGAGAGAGGCCGCATAAACTATTAGTTTAATATTCTCATAGGATTAAAAAAGCAAGTAGTACCTCATCATTTGTGAAGTCACATGAAACAATGGTCAAATAGGCATTTCTGATGTTGCTGACAGTTTCAACCTTTGATAATAAAGGTTATAATCAATTTGATCATTTGGTTATTATAAATAATTATTACATCATTCCTTACTAATATTTAACTAATAATAATGGTTTTTGATTAATATTAATATCAATATAATATTAATATAATATTAATCATCCTGCTGTAATAACTCTTTTCCTTTAAATAAGTTAATTTTACTGGGGAATAAAAAGGTTTTTTAAAAGAAGCAACAATATTGTAAGTGATTTTGAAACATTTCTATTGGCCTGTTCCTCATGATAGTTTCAGCTGATGTTTCAAATAAATGAATAATAAAATAATAAAATGGAGGCAGAAGATAACAATAAACCATGTTTAGAAAATATGAACAGATTAACCTGATTTAACCCCTCAAACTACTTTAAAAAGTACTAATATTCCTCACTCATAATTCATAATTAAACCATAATTGATTTATAATTGATTTCATTCCCTTCATTATACAAAAAGGAGCTAATCATAATTCACAGGTATAAATTTCAGTAAAAGTAACTTTTTTACATTTTGTTTGTTGAGTGACTGACGTATATATAGGCTGGTACTGTTACTATAAAGGCTCAAGCTTTTACATCTAAACTAACAGAGGTGTGAACTCTACAGCACCTAGAATCCAGATACCAATCACTGATAGCGGAATGGACAAAAACTGAGCACCTCGGCTCAAATGACATGTTTTTGATTTTGAGTGTTAAATAAGTTCACATCCTCTACATGGAACAATACTTAAAAAATAAAAATTATGAATGTAAAAATGAATGTTTTTTTTTTCTTCTTAACACTAACTTTTAGCAAAGATTAGGGAAAAAATCTAAAACATTTAAAATGAAAGGTGCCATAACTTTTGAGCAAATAAACAGTAATTGTGCATTAAAATGTGCATAAGTGTGCTCTAAGTTAACAAAGCCTGCCATTTGACCAGGGTGCTCAAGCCTTTGCATAGGACTACATTTATTGTCTGTAGATGACATTTACTTTAATTATCACTTATAATCTTAGCCACAGAGAAATTTGGAGATGAGGATTGAGCTTGAGTGCTGTAGCACTAAAATACAGATTTGTAGGCCGGAAGAGCCCTGCTTCCTGCACTGGCTGGATGTTCCCTGAGTAAAAGTGTCTGCTATGTGCCATAAAATGTATTCTAACACCAAGACTCAACTCAGAAACAGACCAAACCGACACCTCTTGTATTCTCATTTCCAGCCATCTTTTTTATAGCTGAGTTTTCAGTGAACATGAACACTTAGGAGCACTAATGATTTGACAAGCTAAAGCTTTAGGTTCTCTAATGTTGACAGTGAGTCTACACTATCAATTAGAGAAACTGTGGGACCCTAATTAGCAGCATCAAACGGTTAATTAATATGAGCAGTGTGAGTTAATCTGCTGCACAGCCTGGCTGCATGCACTATAGCATGGAACGCAGTTTCTATAATCCAAGCCGAGGCGCAAAGCACAGCGTAATCTACAGGCAGGAATTTGCATGCCAGACATGCGGCTTAGAAGCACCGCAGGCGACTGGTTACCTGTATCTCTGCATACTCAGCCAGAAGCAGCAGCTAAGGCATACTGTGTGTGCATGTGAGAGTGACAGAAGGTAAGAGTAAGATTTGATGGCGGTGCACATTGCTGCCTCGTTGACCTTCAGAAAAAGGAACTGACCCTCTTAGTGCTTGGCAGGCCACTTGTAAGAGGAAGAGCCTTGTTGACCAATCGCAAAGCCTGAAAAGGATGAGAGCCTTGGGGGCATTCACATGGTCCCCATGGTGGCCGAAAGAAGCCAAGAGGGCTTGACGCCACTAGTTCCTGTGAAATAGCTCAAGCACCTGGGAAGTGCATGAACATATCCTGTTTAATCGTAACTCTATTGTGGCGAAATAAAATGAATCATTTCTAAACGGAGTGAACAATACACACAAAGCAGCCCAGGTGGGCTTATTTTCACCTCTCTGTAATAACAAAGGCTGAATACAGGAATCAAAATGATAAGGAACCAATATTAAAAAAACATACATAAATTAGTTCCACTTCCAGAGTTGCTCTGACACTTGAGCTGCTTGGCTCTTTCACAAAAAGCTTAATGTCAGACGCAGGTGAACGACAGCGGCAGCGGGTGTGATGGTCAGTGTGCGTGTGGTGTGATTGGGGCTTAATTCCTGTGTCTGAAAGACCTAAAGGTAGACTGTTCCCTTCAAAAACAAACGGCTCTTGGTTTGTGCAACCTTTTGGAAAAAAACGTTAACATTGTGTGAAGGTTCATTAAATATTAGAAAACGTAGTTCACACTGTGCCACTGGGCTTTTGAAATGTTCTTTACAGAACGAAAAGCGTGATTTTTCTTGCTTATTACTCCAAAGAACCCTTACAGAACCTTTATTTGTGTAAAGATACCATGGCAACATAGACAAGCTGTGCTAAAATCAGCACTGGCGTCTCCACGTCAAAGTCATTAACTGAAAATGCTCCAAAATGGCAATAATCGAACACGTATCTAACACATCATCCAAGCATGAACAACAAAAGTGCATCATCGCATCGGAACATTCTTCATATGATGCTAAAAATGATTTTGTGAACCTTTCCAGAAGAAACAACCTTCAAAATGGCCTTCCAGATATGGCAGTGTTGACAAACAGGCCAGAGACAGTCTATTCATCCTCATCACTGTGATCCTCTCAGCGGAGGATATGGAGGAGTCAAGGTAATTCACAGTCCTCAGGGCTGCTAGCAGGAGTGAAGCACTTCCCACCCTGCTTGCCAACACTCAGGGAAGCTTTCAGCTCCTCTCTGCTCTGCTTGACGAAGGGAAACCTTTTAAAAAGAGAGTAAGAAATTTGAGGACAGACTTTAAAATCTACTTCCTCTATCATGAAAAAAAAGAGTTCACCAAAAGCAATATAAATCACATTGGAGAGGAAGAATGTGAGCTTTTATTGCTTTTCACATCAAGGACGAGTGGTGGTGGTGGGGGGGTCTTGGAGTGGGGCACAGGATTTGGGAAGTGAATGGAGCAACATTAAGTCAGAACACTTTGGAGCTCGTAGAGCAGACACAGAAATTAGTCCCAACTTGAAGAAGTAAACAGAAGAAAACTGAAAGGAGAAAAAGTCACATGTTGGTAGAGCTGAATCCCTGAATCTCCCACTTGGAGTCCTTCTCCAGTGAAGATGGGCGGATCACAAAATATGAGCACTTTATTTGTTTAGGATGAATAGAGTAACTCAGATGTTTCATTCAAACATGAATCTGAGCACATAGAATGCAAAAGAAAAAAAGGCTAAAATAAAAGTTGAAATAATGCCTTTATGTAGCTCCTGTTTGATTTCCAGCTAAAACAATAACGCTTAATGACAGTGGTCCCTCTGCTGTGTATTTAAATGTGCAATTTATTTGTTATTTTTTGTATGTTTTAAAAATTGTTTTAAAAAAGTATTTCTAACTGAGAAATTAATTTAATTCAACTTTAATTTGGAGTTTTACTGAATCATTTCTGCTAATTAACCTTGAAACAGAGCAGCCCAAAAGTGAAACTGAGGAAATGATCACTGTCCAAAAATGTAACACAAAAATAGCAATTTTGCAACAAAACGCAGAACCATTCTATACCTCTAATGAACGTTAATGAATAAAAAAGGACAGAATTATTTGGAGCAACGTCTCTGTTTATATAGGAAATTGAACATAAAAATAACAGAAATACACGGCTTACTGTGGACAGCAAAAAAAACCTAAGTCAGATGCAAGCAGTTTGTTTACTGCAGTGTTTTTTTTAAATATTCTAAAAATATTTAAAAAATACTCTGAAAACGTGTAGTTTTGAATGCTCAGTATTGAGGCTGATAAGATGCTGCTTAGAAGATTTAAAGCAAAATCTTTTTGATCATTTTACTCCGCCTGTCTCCATCAGTCAAATGCTCGGGAATGATTTCTATCTGGACTTAATATGATCACATTACAAAATATATACACACCTCACTTACAGTACTGAGCAAAGGGTTTAGGCACCTGAGTTTGAATTGAAAAGCATGTACACACAAGTATTTTTTTTGCTGGTGAAATAACTCAAATTAAAATCAAACTTGAACATTGGAGCAAAATATCAATCGTGGTCTGTTTGCATTATAATATATTATGTTGCTGAATAACATACTTACTGCTGAGATAAATGGTTTTTAACAAATTGCTTATGTGCCTAAGACATAACATAATCCCTAAACATTCAAATGTTTGAATGCAGGCCTACTTAATCGCCTACTGCAGCGCACCATGTAGGGTGTAAAAACGAATAGCTTGTGCGCCGCGTGCCGAGGATGTAGGTCATAATTCAGCGTAACACTTATACAGTGACTGGGCTCAAAATACCAGTGACATGATGTAATAAAATGCCATGTGACTTTAGCCAGAAATATCAATCTCCCTCATTGCAAATGCAATGGATTTTTTTAAAGCCAATTTACTTCACTTTCATGAAATAGTGTCCAGACGTTCAGTCACAAGTTCACAAGGACAAATCCTAGCTGACGTTCTAAAATAAGAGTTGAACTTATCGGGAGAATTGTGGACTGATTAAAAATTGTAGTCATTTTCCCAGTATGTTACACTTAGCAAATAAATAGAAATTTTGGAATATAATCGAGCAATAAAATGCCCAAATTAAATGTGTTCTGTGTAGAGGAAAATCTGCAGAATGTCATTTCTTCTGTTCTAATATAGATTCAATCTAGAAGTTAATTTGAACTAAAAGCACTTTGAATGTGGGCATGTTTTATATCATCAACTGATCTGACAAACCACTGATGATTCTGTATTAGTCTTAATGCTTACAATGTGCATTATGCAATTACAAATGATGATTGTTATATAAAGGAAAAATGGAGCCTTAGGGGAGAACCTTATATGGAACTGAATTGTGTTAACTGGGATTTTAATCTCATTTATAGTGATATACACCTCATATGACTGTACTGCGTTTGCTTTGATGTTTCTCTTTTGTTGTGAGTTAAAACTGACCTCAGTGTTAGAGAGCAAAAAGGGTGAGAGGAGACTGAATCAAAGCTGGGCTGACGGGACCCATACCCTAGTGCTGGGTCTTTGGCCTGGCACAGCTGACCTGGCCTGCTGAGAGTAGCTGGGCATGGCTACACCAGCATAGTACAGTTTATCTGCAAGTGTTTGTGTGAAAAGTCATGCTTCAATTGGTGGAACCAGAGCCAAGCATGCTGCCAGATGCCCCCAACCGCAATCAAGCCTCCACCGATTCGAACCCAGCACAATAACTCCACCGTCCTCTCTGCTGGACATTTCAACAGTGATAATGGAAACTAGGCTTAAAATGCATGAGCAAACAAACTAATTGAGATTTTTCATTTCTGCTTGTAATGCATTCATACGCCGCCACCTCTGTGTGCATTCAAGCAATTTGCGCAGTGTAGCCAGAACTAATATGAGCCTCTATCTAGCTCCATACATTGATGCAAAATATGGCAGCCTGCATGAAACACAGATGTAGTTCATTTTTAAATGGCTGCCCTCTCTCGGTCGCTTAACAGCGCCTGCTCTCTGCGTCTCTCTGCATCTTGACACAGCACACTGAGCCTAATCGCACATAATTGGGTGGGTGGGACAGGGGGCCGGCCCAGGCTTTGTGTGCAAAGGGCAAGTGGTCAAGTTAATGGGGCCCTTGTACGGAACAGGGAGCTCGCTCTTTCTCTCTCTCTCTCCATCTCACTCCCTCCCTCGCTCCAGCATGATGGAGGGAGGGGAGAACAGGCTTCTTTCAAATCTTAAAAGACAGAGAGGGGGCACTTGTTCCCCAGCCTACCCCCACCACCCCTGCGTTTCTCTCTTCCCCAGCAGTAGCCTCCAAACCCAGGCCTGTGGATTAGGCCTGCCAGGCTCCGCTCCTATATCTGAGCAAGCAGGAGAGACTCCTAATCTTAGCAATAATGCTGAATCAAAATTTAAGGTGTGATCTGCAGGTCACAGATAGTTAGGTTTTGACAAAATTGTGTATATTTATATTTATGTCAAAAAAACAAATAATTAAACAAATAAATATTTAAATGAAAGCAAATGAAAAATATAATCACAATATTATATGAAACTTTACATTAAAAAGAAAATTGAATTCAGTATCTACAACGTTCGATATCTACCATGAAATAGGCTGCAGGTAAATTCTTTCATTTTTATTTTAAAATCTATTTGAAAATAACTACAGTTATTAAATGAGTTGATAATTATAGTCTGCGTTTAGGGCAAAAAGTACAGATAGTATAGCATGCCGTACCAAATAAACGTGACAAAGCTAAAATAAAATTTGTTAAGAAAATGACACAGGACACAAAACTGTTTCAAATAATGATTTAATCACAGTAATTACAACCACCTGCTCCATTAATGTAAAACAATCACTTTGGACTCGTCTGTGTATTGGGTAGGAAATACAGTCACAGTGCAGAAGCACACAGCTCAGGAAAAAAAAATCAGATCACAAATAATAACAATAAAAACAAATGACAGACTTCAATTGAAAAACTCTAACAAATTCTAACTCTGAGCTCAAGTGAATCATAAACAGCTGATAATGGTATTTTCACACGGAAAAGATACTAGTGCATTTATACTGATCTTTTAAGGTATCCTGATATTGTATAGATATGACTGCATGCAGACCCTGTAAAACTTGATATGTTATGTTTAAGGGTTTGTGATAAATGATATGTCAGTTTATGTGCGGCCACTGAGTGCTGAAGAAGGACTTTTATTTTATTTTAAAAGTTGGTCATATTTAAAATGTCATGACCTGATTTCTAATGGAAACCATTCATCTGAAAGTATTTATCTATATATCCAGACGCTCTATAATTTTATTTGAGACTTCAGTTACTTGAAGGTTAACCCGTTGCACTGCCAACAGAACAGGAAGCATCGTTCAGTGGTGGTAATAAGGCTCCCAGCACTGGTCTGGTCTGTGAAGCAGTGGAACTGGATTGATGGAGCTCCACTTTATACTTTTAGGTTTGAGTGCAGTGTTTAATCCAGAACTAATCATCTAACATCTGACTTCACTAGCGCTGTAGTTGAGTGCAATCAAATCGGCAATGTTCCAACAATTACTGTAAAGCCTTTTCACAAGAGAAGAGGCTGTTACTACAGCATGGGGGACAAACTCTCTGTTAAAACAGCATGGATTTGTTGTATGGGCACATGTCTACAAACTTTTGGTCGTGTCTTGGACGTATCTTAAAAATTCTAAAAGTAATTCAGTATCTGAAGGTCACTAATTTGCACAGTGGATGAAGCTCAGATTCAAACTGCATTGCCTTGTATGCGCTGTGCATCTGCCTGCTGAATGTAGCCTGTTAACACACAGCATTTCAAACAGTGTTGAAGGTCTTCTGTAAGATTTGTAATACGGCACATTAACCAAACAACCATGATATTTTCACAGGACTCAATATGTGGGCAGTGGGAGTGGGTCACAGTGAGGCAAGCCATATTTAGTGCTCATTCAACAAGCCTTCACTGTGAAGCTCAGAGCACACGCTAGATACAGAATCACTAGACCGTATGTTTTTTCACCTGTTCACTGCTTTAGGGAGAACACAACGTACTAAAAAAAAGATTAGTTTTGTGGCAGATCATTGCAGCAGCCATTACACAAAAAGCCACACCAGAACTGAATAGTGTGGATTCTTTCATTGTGCAAGCACTCGAATTGCTAACGTTCACGAATGATATTCCTGTTGATGTACATTATGTGAGTATTTTGCGTGTTTGTGAGGATGGCTCCTTATCTGTGTGGCCATGTCTCTGTTTAAAAAGTTTTACACCCTTTTCATTGCACAGTAACAAGGTCAGGCATGAGTTCACGCAGCAACATACACCGATGCATTCATTTAAACACACGCATACAATCTTTCACACCCACACGCATATAATAATAGAAAATAGAAAAAAAAAGGTGTTCTTAAAGGAGTGAAAAAGTCTAGGCTGAGGAAATCCCTGGAGGTCACAGTGGCAGAGCCAGCAGGTGGCACAGCAGGGAAGGCTGGCACTGTCAGGCTCAAAGCAGGCCTGGCCTGGGTCTGTGGGTGAGCATGAGCAGCACAGGATAGTGGATGTTCTCATCGTACACCTCCTTCCCCTCAGTTTTCATCTGAAAAACACACAACATTGATCAGCAAGAAGTCTCAGGAGTGAGAATCACTCTGCTAGGTCAGGTGTTTACTAGGGATCCGTTTCAACACACGCAAGTTGTTCTCACTAAGTTGCGAATGGCAGAAAAAAGGGCCACAATGAGCATAAGAGAGCTTTCTGCTAAACCAAGGTTAGCCTTAGGGAGATATTAAGCATTACTGCATGCTCCACTATTAAGCAAGCAGTCATGAAGATGTTTTGGCCTTCAGATGGAGTACTTTACTACTTAAAGACAAAGACCCAAGTTATAGTAAATGTTCAGTATTTGAAAGTATTTTAGAGTTATGGCTTATCAGACACCTTAAACAGTATATTTGTTGTAAATATATATATATATATCTATATATATATAGATGTGAGGGGCAGCGGTGGCCTAGTGGTTAGAGAGTTGCCCTCCATCGGAAGATTGTGGGTTCGATTCCCTCCACAGTGGGTTACCCTGAGGTACCCTTGAGCAAGGTACCGTCCCCGTCACTGCTCCCCGGGCGCTTTCAATAGCTGCCCACTGCTGCACGGTGTTGAGTGTGCATGGGTTAAATGCAGAGGTCCAATTTCGTTGTGGTTCATGGTGTGCAGTGCTGTGACCTCGCAATGACGAGGGTTGTCACTTTCACTTTCACTTTTTTAAAGCCAGAAAGCTCTGCTGCCAAAGTCAACACTTCACCCAATCCCTCACACCTCTGAGGGCTCATCTATAACACTTCAAATGAGCTAATAAAGAAATGGAATGGTCCCTTGAATGGTGAGAAGAGATGGTGAGGTCAATTGGGCAAGGGCTCATTAAAACCAGTATGGATATGGGTGGTAGCTCTCAGGAGAGAAACTTCAGCGACAATTAACAAATGTTCCCAAACTTATTATGTAACCAGGAAAAGTGTTTGCAATGGAACAGTGGTCCCAACCCATGTCCATCTAAAATTTTAGTTTTTCTTGCTTCCAGCACCCTTGAAACAACTTATCCCTTCATCAAAAAGCCTGAAAGTTGCAAGTTTAGGTGCAGGGAAAACACCTAAACGTACCAGACAGGAAGGCCTCCAGGACAAGCGTGAGAAATCACTGAGGATAATGTAGCAAACAAGTAATGGATGATCCCTCATTGATTAACAATGAACCAGTCACAGTCGCCTTTCTCAAACATGTAGAGCTAAATAATTTCAGACCAGTTTGTAAAGCTTCTGACAATGAACAACATAACGTCATCTTTAAATAAAGAAAAAATACACTTTATTGCTAATGAAAAGCCGATTATGATAGTAAACAGTACATCATACAGTGTAAGAAACATCAGCAAGTCTGGATTAAATACTTAGGATAGCAGTTTGATCTGATGATGCTAATTAGTGTGCATAAGCTTACTATGTTTCACTAGTTTTGGATCTCCAGTGTAAAACTAAAGAAGCAAACAATAACTTGGATTTAAGGATTTGGAGAAAGAGGGTGAGTGTGTAAATAACATTTTTGTAGGACTACTGCTTTAGTAAAAACATGCAACAGCCAGTACTGATTAATCTACATCTTGTTTGCAGTCCTGCTGGTTCCACCCTTGCTGTACAAGACTCATCTCAACAACACGCAAGCCACAGTGAGCAAACAGGGTCAGGCACCCTAACTGCTGCACAATGACTCATTTAGAGCTGAGGTGTCTGCATGAAGAACGTCAGCAAATTACCAGGCACGCTACAAGCCCCCAGGCGCCACTTTCTGCTAACAGCCGAAATGCAGCATTACTGCCACCCTCTTCCTCTCAGCCAGCGGGCCTGCCAGCTGCCCGCCAGCCCTGCCCTGTCCCAGCCTATCGGCCGGCCCACACACTCCGCCATGAGCGCTGTGCAATCCGGTTATGAAAATCAGAGCCTCCACACAGCCACCAAAGCTGACATGCACACACACTTCAGAAAAGGCTGGGCTTTGGAGGAGAAACCCACACATACAAGGAAGGAAAGAAGTGAAGCGCAACCAATGGTCAGCAAGAGGCACTCCACTGCTACAGAACTAACAAATACATAACTAGACCACAAGTGGTAAGCACTAGGGCTGAGGATTATTGGGGGATAGCATAACATCAAATCATATGAAATCATATGAAATAATTAAAAATTCTAAATATACTGTAAAATGTAATAAAGTAGCGTTAAACCATTTATATATATATATATATATATATATATATATATATATATATATATATATATATATATATATATATATATATATATAACATAA